>VZZY01009555.1:0-220329 GCA_013400335.1 Eurystomus gularis | reverse complement strand
AAAAAAGTATCTTTTTTTTTTTCCATAAATGTATAAAAAGGGTATGCTTTTACCATGGAAAGTTAGTGGGGTATTTGGGGGGTTTGGTTTTTGGTTTTGTTTTTTTGTTTGTTTTAGGTTTTGGGGGTTTTTTTAAGTTATAACATCTTATGTAAGTTATAACATCTTAACGTAGAAGTATATGTAAGACCCCCAGGTATGCTCAGGAGACCTAACACATCCCCTTAATGAGGGGCGATTCAGAGCATGGGATTCCATCCCGAGGGCAGGCTGTCAGCCTCGCAGGTCTAAAATATTTTCCAAGCATCTGTTTAAACTTTCTCAGGAAAAATCCTAGTCTGAACAGAAATTCCAGTCATCTAATTAAACACCCTGCAAAGAACAATCTTATGGGAGCAAATTATTCAATTCCACAATTCAAGAAAATAGAAAACTAAGAATAAGTTGATGGGTTCTCCAAAAATATAAAATAGCACAATGACGCTATTAAAACTTTCTACAGAAAGGTGCAATTTGTCAAAATTTTCCATTTTGAGAAGAACTAATTAATATTTTTCAGACACATCCTTTCATCACAGTCTATGAATACATATCCACTCTTAATAGTTAATTAATGGTAAATGCAACCAAATCACATGAGGAAGGTAAAATGCAAGCTTTGTCTTCCTCACAGTCAGTGAAGGAAGACTGTTAACAGAATAGCAAGTATCTAACAACTGTAATAAAGAAACATCTAGATGGGAAACTCTCTTCCAGTCTCACTAAGTTTTCTCACATCTCACCAGGACGAACTCAGGATCATTTCAAGTAAAGCTAATGCATGAAAGAAGGAAAGCCCCTGAGGCACTCTCTGTGGGTATGTGAGATGCAGGTTCATTTCAATCCATCAGCTGTTCTGTGGAGATTGAGTATTTAGAACTCTATACCCCTCTCAAAACTAATATATAAGTCCTGCATCAAAGACTTGATTTTAACAAAACTGCATTTCTGAGAAAAAATGCTGAGAACTTCAAGAAATTCTGCAAGGCCTTCATTACTTCTGGTATTTATCAAAGCTTTTCCTCCCTTGTTGCAGTTATATGAGATTAAAAATTAGTAAATGCTAGATCTGGAATCAAAATACAGAACAGAGAAGTGAATGGCCATACAGCACCAGACAGCTTTATTTCAGCACTGTGACAGAACGGACCTAGTAGCAGAGACTAAGAGAATGATTATAAGATGTATAAGATGATCCTAGCCTAAAATAATTTTTTCTAGCTTCCAACAAGCAATTTAGCCACTATTAATTTGGAGGTTACATCTAGACAACAGTATTAATAACTACCCATCCCATACCAATTTGTTAAATTCTTTTTTAAAACCATTTATACTTTGCCTCACTATGGCACAGGACTTGCTTCATCACTCGACTAGTGACCTCCAAAACAACATCATGCCTTAGAAGACAGCTTGCCACAAACTATAACACAGTAGACTGAATCAGTAGATCTTAAGGTCGGAAAACACCTTTGTTAAAAATAAGCAGTTCTGTCTGAGTTCCACTGAAATACTAGAAAGAGAAAAGGTCAGTGATTTCTGTCTGTAAGAAGCACCCAACATATTAAGTGCTAAGGAAAGTGTGATTTGAAAACACAGAAGACAACGACCTGCATTTATGAATGTAATTTATTTGCACTCCTTCGGAGTTATGCTCCAAGCTTTTGCCCTTAGGATAACAGGAGCAATCATGGGAGGACATTCCCTTTATGTAATATTTGCATGAGAAAAAGAAAAATTCCAACAAAACACATGGAAATATAACTTCCATCTAAGCAGAGGTACTTTCAGGAAGCACCAGAGATATTATTTACAGACTCATTTTCTAGAGTCAAGCTATTCGGCTTAGTTCCTGTGCAGTCTTCATAAGTATTAATATATTGAATGCAGCTTTTCTATTCAGAGACATGATTTATTGCATCCATTCTAATCTGGACCTTGACTTTTAGGATTAACCCCTGCTTGCCTTGTTCTTCAATGAACAGAGCTTTCTACTAAACTTTAACAGGAATCTGAAAACAAGCCTCACAAGAGCTATCTGCTCTAATTCTGTGCCTATATAGTTATAAAGCTATTTCACTTGTGCAGAGCCTGATCCATTATTTCTCTTTGCTTGGTTTAATACACCTGTACAGCCTATCCGGGGGGCTGTTAACTACCTGAACCTACATACATATACTATGTATAACTTGTGTACATATGCAATGTAACACTCTAAAAATATTCAACGGACCTTTGACGATATTCTTTTAATACTGTCAAGATCATTCTGGTAAACAAAGTAGTAACATCAGGAAAAAATAACCAGACTTTAATATATCAAAACTATATGAAATAACCAAGAGGTTCAAAACTATTGACGCCATTCCTTTTTTCTAAGGTGTGATTTATTCCTCCTGACTGTAGTCAATGTTGGATCAATACAGTTTTAACCCCCTGCTTACATCATCATTATAACAAATCTTTGTTTCAGTTTACATAAATGTCCTCCAAAGATCAGAGGGGGAAGAAAAAAAAAATCCCTGTAATAAAAAGGAAACTGATATACTGCATCAACAGCAAAACCAGAGAGTACTGGGAAAATCAATAGGTTTATAGACAGATGGCAGAAAGGAAGAGAATAAAAATAACCATGCCATGCAAACCAGAAAGGATTTAAATGATTTGTTTTGAATTAGGTAAGCCATTTATGCTGCACTGAGTAAAGAAAAAAATTTTGAAGTATCATTTCTGGTATCAGTACTAGAGTTTCAGTTCCTGAGCTACATCCTTACACAGAGGTAAATATGTATATATATTGCATATATAAGACAGTGTGATGAATAAACTTCGTATATGCAAAATTTAGATTGGTTCACTCCCCATTTCTAAAATGTACATTCTATTTACAAGTTAGCATGTTTCTGCCAGGAACATAAAAGGTACCTTTTCGTGACAGGAAGGAGTCAGTTTCTCATTATGCTCTTTTCTTTAACAGAGTCCCATTTAGAATATTTGCACAAAAGTTTGATTGAAGCAAAAGAGTGCACTTGCTATCATCAAATAACAGCAGGTTTCTCATTCTACGCCACCAGTATGGCTTTTTCTGGGGATGGAGGTAGGGAGGGGACAACAGACACATGTAGTCAGAATGAGAAACATATTGCACTGAATGATTCTTTTGATGCAAGAGTCAAAAAATTAAGCCGAAAGTATTTATGCTAAGACAAATTTCCTTAAGTAACCCACTTCTCAGCTGAAATTCTAGTTATTGTTTTAAGTCCTGTAGTTTTCTCATTGACTGTTAACAAACCAGAACCACCATAACTGGTGGCACGATTTCCCCAAACTACTTACAACAGTAATCAAAAAGGTTGATATCACTATAACTTTAGGGAACTCTCAATACCAATGACATACACTGAAATTTGTATTAAGATACAGTTCTTATCCCTGTATCATTAGAGTTAGTATTAATTGTCTATGATTTCAGTCAAGGTTTAGGGTGAGGCCAGCCACAAGATGAATGACAGATGCTCTCTATTAATCCCTCTCCCTTCCCAAATGGGACGAGAAAGGGAATAAGGGAGAGAGACCGATTTAAAAACAAAACTCAAAAAACCCCAAACTAAAGCATCTTTAATGAAATAATAATAAAATGGAATATGTACAAATATATACAAAACCAATATCAAACCCAACCCCTTTGATAGTAATTATATGAGCATCACCACTGATGCTGTGAGGCAGGCAATGGGAAAGTCCCAGTCTGGACTCAGTGGCAGATGGGACCTGGATTCAGGAGGTGGATTCTGAAACTGGATTTAGGAACAGATGGATAGAGATCAAAGGCAGAATGGACAGATTCCCCCTTGGATGCCAGCCACTGAAAAACAGAGCCTGACCCTCGTAATCCCTCAGCTTTGTACTGAATATGACGCACATAGGATGGAATACTTCGCTGGTCAATGTAGGGTCACCTCTCCTGGCTGCTCCTCCCCGCAGGTGCGGCCTTTGACTTTCTGCACCCCCCGATGTGGTACACAAGAGTCAGCAGTGACCTTGGTCTGCACACCAGTCCTTGGTAGTAACTCTAAACATCAAGCGTTATCACTGCTAGAAGCAGACAGTCTACCAAAATCTGCCATTAACTTCAGAAAGTGCAGTTAGTTAGAAGTGACTCAGCTGAAAAGTAAAATCACTGAACAGAATTGGTTCTGTTCAAACTCAAACCAGGACACCACATTGCCCAGATTATTTACTTCTATCCAGATAATTAGGATACTACTTTGGTGTTTTATAGTTTTAGTGGTTATTTCCTGCATATGCTTTGTGTATTCTACATGCTGTTCTGTTTAAGTCCTTATAGATACTATTTTTTAAATTCAGACCCTTTTAACATTTCCAGTTAAAAGAAAGAAAAACAAGAAAAAAGATTTGCCACATCAATGTTTCTCAAGTACCTGGCAGTATCTATCAAAAAAAGGGAATGGAGATTTCTTCATGCATTTGACCAACTCCTCATTTTTATTTGAGCAATTTTCAAGCTATTTTTTCCTTTTTTTCCTAGCATTATCTTCCATTTCAAATGACTACCATGTGCAAAGTTCTCACCAGATTCAGAATGATTATTTTCTAGAAAAATAATTACAATTTTTCACAAATAAGCTTACTGAAACCTCTAAAATGAGCTAGGAATTTACAGTCTAAAGCTACACCTCATCCTTTTTGGCCTGCTTTTCCAACCATGTTGCTCAGGGTGATTTCCAATGGCAGGATTGGGTTTTTTTTTTCCTGTTTGCTTTGTTTTGGAGGGTTTGGGGAGTTTTTTGTTTGTTTTTTAAACAAATGCTAGCTAGCTCCACTGAAGTTACAGCTACCGAGCCACGCTTTAATTTTGGCAGAGACCTCTTTGCTTTTTCAGTCCCAGCAAAACATAACGAGTAGCAAAGCAGTGCATTTTTTGTTTTCCTAGTAGGCCAAGTCGCTGCTATTTTTGTTCAAATTAAAAGTTATCTAGATCAATATTCCTGAAGTATTATGGAAAGAATCACAGGAATCATTGCTACGCAAGAAATATCTTCCTAATGGAGAATACTCTTCTGAAAAATGAATATTATTTATTTCCAGTTAAAACAAGTCCAGAAAGTTGTTTCCATTGTGATTTTGTCAAGTTGCCTGAAAGGACACAATAACCATCTCTATATATTTGTAGAAGCAATGTAAAATATGAACACACAGAGAATAGCGACTGTTTTGGGCTTTATTACCCACTGAATGTCAGTCTAACTAATGCAGCTTAATCACTCTTAAAAAACAGTTTGTGGCACACTGAGGGGGTCTGCTAAGCACTATCTCATCATGCTGGTTTGCTTCACATCTACCTGCTAAGCAGCATTAATATACAGCTAGCTAACCATCCTCTTCTCCTGGAAAGTGTTAGTGGCTGGCATCATAAGTGTCTTTGATCTATAGGCAATCACAGACCTTGAAGTTGTAGTGTAGTTAGTATGCTCATCATTCAGGCTAAATAAAAAGCCTGAAACAAAACAATTAAGCTTCTTTATGGAATGAGATAAAGAAAAAAATAGATGCTACCATGAAGGATACTGAGCTATGCGGCAATAATATAGCAAGAACTAACTGGGAGAGAAAAGCAGCGCTTCCCGAGTGACTAATTCCACACACAGGAGTGGGCACATGGGTAAGTTTGAACTGAAAAAAAAATCAGGGAGAAAACAGGAACTCAAGGCAAAAGCTCCAAAGGTGGGAGAAGACATAAAAAAGCATGAACCTGAGGAGACACTGGAATGCCTAGAAATTGCATCAAGGAAAATGTCTATTCAGGGAAGCAGGATAACTTGTATACTTGTATTGGGTCTGACGGAGCTGGAGTTGATTTTCCCCACAGCAGCCCTCATGGTGCAGTGTTTTTGCGCTGGGAGCTAGAAGGGTGTTGACAGCACATCCGTGTTGTGACTACTGCTAAGCAGTGCTCGCACAGCACCAAGGCTCTTCCCAACATTCCCCCACACAGTGGGATGGAGGTGGTCAAGATCTTGGGAGGGGACACAACCAGGACAGCTGACCCGAAGTGACCAAAGGGATATTCCAAACTATATGACGTCTCCTCAACGATAAAGCTAGGAAGCTAGGGAAAAGGAGAAGGGGGGGGACGAGGGTGGGATTATTCCTTTGTCCTCTGGAGTAACCATTACGCATATTTGAGTATTTGAGCCCTGCTTCCCAGGAAGGGGCCAGACATAGCCTGCTGATGGGAAGTAGAGAATAAATCCTCGTTTTCTTTGCTTCTGCATGTGGCCTTGCTTGGCTTTGTTTTGTTTTCGTTAAACTGCCTTTGTTTTTACCCACAAGGTCTTTTTCCATCTTATTTTCCTTCCCCCTTTGCCCTGTTAAGGAAGAAGAAAAAAAGGGGGCGGAGGGGAATAAAGCAGCTTGGTGGGCACTTGGTGCTCAGTCAAGGTTAACCCACCACAATACTTTTTTTATAAATAAACAAACAAAAAAACCTGACACTGCAAGAGTTTTTTTTCTAGTGGGAACCACTCAAAGCCATGGTTGGATATTAATTGTCTCAAGGATTCCCAAATCTCCTTTTCTCAAGTACTGGCAATAGCCAGCCATGACTGATGCTAGGGGAAGGGATGGTGGACCTCAGTACCTACATTTCTGGCGGCAGCTATATATACCAGCCCTATACCAGACAACACGTATACAAATCAGGTATGCTTCTCCACTCCTTTCAACCGAACTCTCCAAGCACACATCCTTACTCCCTCCCCAACAGTGGACCCTTACCCAACAACACTTGACTTTAGCAATCACACCTTCGACTACTTTTTGATGCATTTCCCTAGTGTATGATGTATCTCCAGCTCTGTGGTCCTGTTCTGGAATCATTCCTAAGCCAGATGTGCACTGGCTTGGCTGTGAAGTACTGGTTCTTCATCTGCGCACAGGTGCTTACAGGAATGCAAAGCCAGCTCCTGACTGCCTGCAGTAGTCATGACATTCAAAAACTGAAAAGTACATTCCAGCCTTCCCCTACCTGCTGTCTAAAAAGGTATCACATGCCAGCAGCATGAAAATTGCATCAAGTTTATTTCAAATTCCTTACAGTTTTCAGCCAGCTGCAAATAACAAAGCATGCATACAGAATTAGATGTGCCTGAATCAGTATAAGTTTCTTTTCCTCCTCATATTCAGGCACATTGGCACTTTCAACACCACCTTTGCCTGTTTATTCTGCATTAGTCACAATTAGATAAAATGTTTAGGCTCCCCTATAACAAGCTTCTCATACAAATCACTTAAAAAAAAAAAAATCTTTTTCTGGCTGCGCGCTGCTCAGATCCAATTACAGCTTTGTTCCTAAATTTACTTCTGTGAATTTAGTAAGGTCCTGATTTTGGAAGGAATCTTATTTAGGGATGGAAAGCTTGATGACTTTCATATTTAAAGCCAAATCACATACTACTCAGATATGTCTCTACCAAAGTTTTCTTGCACCTTTCTGGAAATCAGCACTTAAACAGAGCCAAAGCATCTCCAGCAGGTCTTCCAGTCTGGAATTTGTTGTTTACTAACCAAAAACCCACATGGTATTTATGATCCTCCAGAACAATAGCACTTTAGCAAGTCCAGCTAAAATAAAACTAGTCAGGTTATTTCACTTCTTCAGCATGGAAACCTGCTGTGAAGCAGCAAGGTCACAGCCCATGAGACAGTATCACAGAACTGCAACCAGACCCACTCACAGAAGCAGCAGCAGAAGCTCATTGTGATTTACTGGCTCTTACACGAATTTGTATTCTACAGTGTTATTCTTGGTGGCATAATCAGAAGACTTTCCACTACCATTGCTGTATATTTTTTAAGAAAATATATCCACAAAGAAATCTACAGTGATTACTGCTGCTAGAATCCCTTTTTTTTTTTTTCTCTCTTTTCTTTCCGCTGGGGTTTGTTTTGTTTTGTTTTTAAACCTTCCACCCCCCGGGGGTGTTTTCTACCATTGTTACCAAGAGAATACAGAAAATGGAAAACAGTTTGGCTAATTCCAGTACAAAACATAAGAGGCAGTCAATTATTGAGGCAGCGAGTCAATCATATTTCTCTACAGCAAAGTACCACATGAGAAATAAAATACTGCAGTGTAAGCTGAAAGAGAAAAGAGAAGTTGTTTAGTTGCTCCCTGCTTTAACTTAACCCAAGTCACTGAAAATGATTTGGATACATAAAAAATTAAGGAAGGATTACAATAGGATCCCATCTGCCACAAAAGCTCTACTCCCACTGGTAATAACATAGTTATTATGCCTCTTGTAATATTCTGTATGAATGTAGCTGTGTGTCAGTAGGTCAAATAGATTACGTTTTCCTTAATTTTGTTCTTTCCTGTGAAACTGCCATTATAACAAGACTAGCACTTTGATAAAAGAACTAAGCATCTTTATCTGAAGACAGCAGCAGAATCTGAATGAACTACAACATACTTACACAAGTAATCACAACTAAATTTCTAATACTGCTGCACGTCTGAGGGTTGGTGGAGAAATATGTAAGAGTAGACACATGGTCAGAGGCCAATTTTCATGGGGAACTGTTTCCAAAGGCTTTGAGAAAGCAGTCAAGCCACTGACAACCCACCCAGCTAGAATTAATGTTTTTCTATAAAATATACTATTTTCCCTCTGGCTTTTGATAGTACATTACAGGGAAAGAGTATTTGCCTTTTGCGTTTGTATTATGACTACAGGGTCAGCAGGTTCAAAGAGCATAATATACTGAAAAATTGGCATCTTCCAGATTAATGAATTCATCCATACTAGTGGCAAGTTAGAAAATAGGTCTTTTGGATAGCTGAAAGATTTCAGAAATTATATTATGATGCAGCTTGAAGATATCAACCTATAAACCTGGGGAAAAAAAATCCTGAACTTAGTGCCATCGCCCATTGCATTGGACATGCATATACTTTCTAGGGCAGTTTCTGATTAGAATGTTAATTGTGTAGAATGAAATTAAATGCAGTATTTAACATTACAGAAACCGAAGAAACATATACCTTTTGTTCAATTGTATACCTATCCGAGTGTTGACTAAATATAGAAAAAAGTAATTCACATGGGAACTACATTATTGATTTCTTTTTTCCTAAGAGACAATGTAGAGTTATAAAAATAATTGTTTTCACATGGTTTTGCTATACTTACATTATTCCTGCTGTAGTTACATTATGCATAGTACAGAAAAAGCCTCTTGGGTTTAATCTAAGCCTTACCAAATGTTATTAGATCATATCTATTCTATTAATGTTCTTTCTGTACACTATACATAGCCTAAATTCTGTCGACAGCCAAAGAAGTCGGTCATACAGGTTCCACATGCAGAATTATTTGTGGATACCCTGTGGAATCTCTAAGCCAGAAAGTACTATATTTACACTCCTGAGTTAATAAGACACAAGGAAACCAACTGTACTGTATCTCTAGGTTTTTGCCAAGTGTACTCCAAATTTTCCTGTGGTTTTAGTAAGTGCTTTACCATTACATACAAAACCCGTATCTGAGCACTGTTTTGGCACACCATCTATTCAATGAAACTTGAGGCTGAAAACCAGCTGGTAATCTAACCCTCAGTCATGAGGCCGAATTCATTCTGAAGCATGCAAATATGTGCTATAAGCTACAGTGAGTGACATCAAAGTGTCCAATGTACCAAAACTGGAATATATGAAAATGAATTGCAGAAGGCAGTCACCGCAAAATGTACTATTAGATACTATGGAAGTCATATCCTCTATTGATAGAACACTGGAATGGGCTGCCCAGAGAGCTGGTGAAGGCCCTATCCCTGGAGTCATTCAAGGTCAGGCTTGATGGGGCTCTGAGCAACCTGTTCTAGGCAGAGGTGTCCCTACTGGAATGTGGTTGTTGGACCGGATGACCTCTAGAGATTCCTTCCAGCCTAGAGGGCTAGGTGTCAAGAAAGGGGCAACCGCTTTTCACTTGTGCCCTGTGATAGACAGGGGGTAATGGATGCAAGCTAGAGCACAGGAAGTTCCACCTCAACATGAGAAGGATCTTCTTCTCTGTGAGGGTTACAGAGCACTGGAACGGGCTCCCCAGAGAGGTTGTGGAGTCTCCTTCTCTGGAGAGTTTCAAGACCCATCTGGATGCGTTCCTGTGTAACCTGCCCTAGATTCTATGGTCCTGCTCAGGCAGGGAGGTTGGACTTGATGATCTCCAGGGGTCCCTTCCAGCCCCTAATACGCTATGATTTTATGATTCTATGATGAGACATGGACAGACTTGCTAGTGTGTGAGTTTAGGTTTCTTTTCTGTTTCATAGATCTGTAGCTGTGCAACGCAGGCATGAATGCAAGAGAAATTTTTCAATATAGTGATCTCAGACATTTGTGAGAGGAGTTTAACAGCTGAGAACTTCCAGAACGCCATCACCCCAATTTCAGTGTTATCTTTGGCCTCTACTGTAATACAACAGCCTGACATAATTAATCAGAAGTATTTATGAAAAAGAAATTGTAATTTACATTGAGAATAATATTAGCAGAGATCCTGTTCAGCTGTTACCAGTGGCTACACTGAAGGGCCAAAAGGCAGAATCACAGTCAGAGCAGAGTAAGTAAGGGTGCACACTGGAGAAAACAGAACACCTGAGCTGAAGCTGATGGAGAAGAATCAACACTTGAGGACTGCAAAAGCTTCAATTGACATTGAGATCTGTGATCAAGGATCATCAGGAATTCATCAGCAGCCAAAAACTGCAGGAAAGAAAAGAAATTACTGTGAAAAACTAAAACCCAAGATCAACTAGAAAGGTACAATCATGAAGAGAACTGTCAATGCAATTAAAAACCAGCAACTAGAATTTGGTGCATGGTCATGACTTGAGGAAGAAATTCTGTTCATTGGCACATATTACTCACAACTGTGCAATGCAACCCTAATACGCTCTGACTACCACATGGTACCATTACATTAAGTACATTAAGTAGCGTATCACAAAGGCCACCAAACCAATTTGAGGGTGATTATTTCAGAGAGATTATTCCCATATAGTTCCCCTTCTCTCTTGGTTTCTTCAAGATGTCAAATACCAGACTAGGTAAAGATTCCTGCATTACTGACCTTGGTGCATTGCCATGCAATGTAGACTTTAATGTAAGGGGAAGTAATGTAAGCCTTCAAGACAAGGCTGCACAAAGACACACGATACAAGCCGCTTGATCACTAGTGTTTCATTGAGGTATCTGCAGCCCCCTCATTCGTGGGTGCTACTGCTACCTCTGTTCTGACAGAAGAATCAGGACACACACAAAGAAAACCATAATCTGCCTTGTCTGACAGTCACCCTTCTGTTTCTTCCCATTGCTGTGTGTGCAGCTGAAACACACTGAAACAGAAAGTATGGAAAGATACCAGAAAGAGGATGACAGAGGAGCCCCAAGTTGTTGTTCTGGTTAGAGAAGGACTGCTTAAGCAACAAGGACTGAAATAATGGGATGAGATTCCAAGTTATAGTAAATAAGATATTGCATCAGATAGAAAATTCAGGTTCAACAGTACGTTGATTAATAGTCCCATGTTACTACGGAAATCTAGTGTGACAATTTAAGTATCTGCAGCACCATCTGAAATGTTAATATCCTTTCGGAAACATTGACAAAGCTAGTAGTAATAGTAAAAACATGTAGGTTTGGCACTTAAAATTGCTAATGTTGTGCACTTTATCTGCACAGTACCATTCTTTCCAGTTTGTCTCTCTCTCTCTCTATATATATATGTTCAAATAATATATTCAAATTTCAATCTGCAAACCAATTAAGGTACAACAGAGAAGTGTAACTGTAAGAATGAATGCATGAGTAAGATTTGGGAATGTAGAAGTTCGACTGAGCACCATACTTATTTATTCTATAAAGTTATGTTGACAAAGCCAGAATTTTTTCTTTTAAATATAGCGGATTATCTCTCATTTGATATGTTTTTTCAATAGAAAGCATCTTTATTCACCCGTTTAATGTATTTTACTTAACAGCTTCAGTTAAAAAGATCTGCAACGGTAAATATTCCCTGACATAGCTTTCTTGGCTTTCTTAATATGTTTTTCATGCTTACTCACATATTTCATGAAGTGTAACAAAACAAAACAAACAAAAAAAAGAGGGTAGCATGGAGTGTGCTGCCACCACCACCAAGTGTGGCACAATGTTTCCATCCCCCACTGTTTGTTTTCATGTAGAAAATTTAAAAAGCCTTCTTCTGTCCCGAGGCACCATCGCAACCAGCCACCCTTTAGTCAGACGTGTTTGCTGAAGGCACCACGAGCCTGTTAGTGTAAATTATGCCTTTTATTGACTAAGTATTTAATAATTCTGCTAAATAATAATTTAAAAATAGTCAATTTCTTCATCAGACTCCTTGTTAGCGACTTTTTAATGTACATTATATACTTCCAGCTGAGTATCACATAACATTATGACAGCTGTAGAGGTCCTGAACAATCAACCATGTTCTCATTTACAACTTCTACTGATCAAAATGTCACTTATGTGAAGAGCAGCACCAGACTTTTTTCTAAGCAGATGCATTGCCCATTGGACTGCACGCATTAGAGAGAAATGGTGGAGAAGGTCCCAAGTAGACATAGGGTGCAGCAAGTAATGTGCTGAAACAGCCTCCAGAAATCAACAGGAATTTCTGCAATTCTGCCATGGGGATACTGATCAATATGTATCTAATTTAATTGTCTCTAAAAATCTATTTGCATTCCCATTTCAAAGAAAGATGCCTATATTTAAAATTAAATTTCCTGCAGTATATTTTGATGACTCCTTTCCCCTAAAAGGGAGATCTTGTGCAAGTGGTTTTAAGTGCATTAAAAAAATCAGTTTGTGTTTGTGAGTTGCTTTGAAGTCTCTGCTTTTAAGTAATGTCAAGTCTGTTGTACTCCAATTCACCTATCTACTTTTTCAAAAGTCACTGAAGTTAAAAATTGTATTTATAAGCTTCCAGTTATGAAAGTTTTCCATATTTTCATTACTGCATTTTCCTACAGCACCTCTTGCAATTGTTGCATTGCTGGTACCTGGGACAGATAAGTTGCTCGGTTCAGTGCGTGCAGCAGATGGACAGATAGAGCCCTATTTTCTGCCTAGATAAAACATCATAACAGGTAGAACGCAGAACTGATGACTGCTCTCAAGGTACAACAGGAAGCAGAATGTACTTTTGGCCTCTGAAAGGATAACAGCTGCTGATTGTGCAACAGACTTCAGGAACACCCTGATACGTTAACTGAAACATTTAATTGGTTTCAGGTATGTGTCACCTCACTCAAGAGACAACACCATCACCTTTAGACACTGCTGGACACTAGATGATGGAAAGACAAGGTCAACCTGTGCTTGCCCTCTCATATTCTGCAAACCACCTTATTGTATAATTTGTTTTAGGAATTACTTAGGCAATATTCACATTTTATTACTCTGTCCTCTTAGACCATATAGGAAAATGTTTTCCAACTGTACTTAAAATGAGAAACAATAAATTTATTCTATAAATTTCAAATTCAAAGTTGTTATAAAACTCAAATTCAAAGTTGTTACAAATAGGTTATAAATAATTCTTTTTCTCTGACCTGCAAGAACATGCTTACTTTTTGCTTTGCTGGAAAACTTGTATTTAATGACGTTATCTATGAGGTCTGCAAGTGTGGATAGATTTGTTTAAATGTTGAATTAAAGAAGAAATAATAGTGAGCTTAAGTGAAAAATGGTGAAGATATGTGCAGCAGCAGACTCAAACTAAGTGCACCTAAAAAAATGAACACACTGCCTCAGTAAATACATAACTGTGTAAGACTTTCATTAGTGTTTTTGAAGTTTCTTTTAAATTTTCCTTGGACAAAAATTACTGTTCCACATGGTAGGTATTTCAACTATATAATCGATAAACTAAATATTTGTACACATGGACGGAACATAGAAATCGGGCAGCTGGCTGGATTGCTACATAATCTTCCGAGCTTATAGTTTCCTCTAATTAAGAATATATAAACCTCATCACAATTCCATTAAACAAGTCATAAGGATTGTAGCTATAGAAACACTGCCAATTTAGGTTTTGTATTATTTCATGCTCTTATCTCATTGCTTAATCATCCTGGAAAATAATACAACATGGACCATAAATCACTCAGTTCAGTGAAATGATATATGAGCTGTAGGTGTTGCTCTGGACAAATCACAGAATCACAGAATTGTTATGGTTGGAAAGGACCTCCAGGGTCATCAAGTCCAACCTTAATATAATATTTGACTTTGGTCAAAGTAGTGTTTTTCCACCTGCACATGCTAGACGAATTAGAACTGTGAGCGTTTAACTGATGCTTACAGCAGAGTGGACCTTTAGTTTTTTTTCTTTTAATCTGTAAATCTGCGAGTCTGTTTTCACGTAGTGTTATTTCTCTTCAAATGCTGCCACATACACACAAAAGTATCTCCTGCTGTAGTGTGGGCTTTCCATGGAAACCATCCACTAAGCAAAAAACAGTTCTACAAATACCACCTAGTTTACTTTTTTCCAAATAACTTCATACTGCACTAATTAGTCTGAGAGTCAAACAAAAACAAACATGCTGAAGAAGACTAGATGTAATATCAAAGTTTGCTACATTTGCAACCATTTTCTTGGTAATATCTTTTGTTATCTAACTTATTTTAAGCAAAACAAAGAGACAAGTAATTTACAGTTCCACAGAACACTTGAAAATTTTGAGAAGGACAAAGTCTAAAGAAGTAATCTGAAATATTAAACACTTCCATTGTAGCAGCTTTCTGTTCCATAGAGACAGAGGTATAAGAGATTGCTTATTTCAAAGAGCAAATTGGATGCTTACTACAGACATTTATTTTGTTTCAGTTTTGCTAATTCTAACTATGCTTAAAAAATAAATTTCATTAAAATTAAGTTTTCAGCTCTAGGTAGTCCTTGTTTTTCCACAGTCATTTTTAGGAAGAAGCTTTAATCACAGAAGGTCAATAGCTACAGCAGAAACACTGTCCTAGAGGGCATCGGCCTTTTAGGTTTGAATTGTTTTCCACTCCACTTCCACAGTACCACAGCAAAGCATACATCAAGAAAGATACAAGTAAAGAAACTGATGTTATAGTCTAATAGTATAAAAAGCTGTAATTCCTGACTGATCTTTGCCCTGCTGAAAAAGAAAACTCACAGGCAAGAAGTAGCTAGGAGAAAAAAGACACGTCTAGAAGAGCAAAGTTGCTCTAATGACACTGTAAGAGTGCCATGCAATGCAAGGACAGGACAACCAATTGCTATACTACAGTTTTAGGTGATTTGATTCAAGAGTAAGGAGATTTTTGGCATCTCCTTGGAGACCATATATTTCAGAAGCCATGGCACTGCTTTAACACAGCTCTGGTGTGTGATACACTGCATTGGGTTTCAAGCCACTCTGCAGGAAGCAGTAAAAATATGGATTTGCTGCTAAAGTGGCTCTTAGATGCACCAATTCCCATGGTAGGTAAGTGCTATCAGATTAGAAGTTTAGGTGCTCCTACAAAACACTGTGCTTCCTGCCCCTTTACAAGAGCATTTGGGCTGAGCTCATCCAGACAACTGGGTACTGCTATGTAAACAACTTATTGTTGCAATGAGAAAGATACATGCTGAGGAATCTTTGCTATTTTCAAACACTGTTTTTATTCTTCATTTTACTACTGGTACATGACTAGACATAAAAAAAAAAATAAACAAAGGTTCAGTTTCAAACTTCCTGTGAGCTTAATGTTGCAATAACTTGAAACAGATCAGGACCTAATCCTGAACTAGCCTTTTTTAACTTATCTGCAATGCAAAACACAGTTCAGCTGAACCTATTTAAATAGTTATTTGATTTACTTTCCCTGGTATATATCAACAAATGCTGTGATGCCATTAATACTGGCACATCTAAACATTATTCATTGCAAAGTCCCATTTCCCAACCGGACAGCTCCACATTTCCCATGGTCATCTAATTAATGGGTGTCTATTAGACCCATCTGCAGATCTTACCGGGTAATACTTTCACAGAAGCAAATTGAGCTTGGAACAGCAGAAATGATGCAGTACCACGGGGTACAATTAACTATATAAAGACATACTTTATCCTATGCCTTAGGTGCAATCAATAATGAGTTTCTTTTCTGAGATGTTATGGGGTTACAAGCACAAGATGATAGGCTTGAATGACTTAAGTTTTGATGACCTTTTCCTACTTGGATCCTAACTCTCAGCAAACATGGAGCTAGACAAAACTTTTACACAATAAAATTCCCTACCAATTCTAAAATTAAAAAAGCTTAACTACCTAAAATATAAAGCACTATCTTTTGTAAAATGTGTAAAAATGTAATAGATACAATATTACAAAAGTGTAATAGCTACAATACTGGTAAAACGATGGGGACCAACTAAGATATTTGTCCTTTGTTTCTCTGTGCACACATGACTGTTCTTTGATTTTATTTTTTTTTTTTGAGACACTAACTTAGGCAAAAGAAGCCTGCTCTGGCTGACAAGAATTTGAAGCTCCAGCTCCAGCCCAGCTGACAGTGCAAGTGTTTGCAAATCCACTGAAGATAGCAAACACTTGTCCAATCTCACTGAGAGCATCCAAGCAATGAAATCTCCATATATTCTACTTGAAGATTAATTTTCACTAACTATTTCACTACTTGTTGCAAGGATTTGTTTTCACCAGTCTCTCAGACAGGATTTTTCTTAGCTGCTTTTCTTAAGTAAAGAGTTTTATATTGAAGGGAGAAAAAATTTTACAAGTGATCTGTTAGCATATCCTTACTCCATCTGTCATTCTCTCAAATGCATTTAGAAGTTTCTCCTCAGAGACAAGATTTGTTTCTAGGAATGGGTTTCACCTCCCCTCCCCTACCTGTAGCTACTGAAGAATAAGCATGCTGTATACACTAGCTATTTAGGCTCTCACAATGTTGTGTAAAGAGAAGAAGGCACATCCTCAAACAAGAAATAATTTCACTTGTCTTAGCTGATAACATGTTGGATGTCAATTGCCCATAGAAAAAAAAAAATCTAGACAGCTCTCAGACTAAGTAAGTGCAATCATCTGGAAATCAACAGAAGGGACTAGAGAGTAGACACTAGTGTCCAGGACTCTTCCCCAGCTGCACTTTCTCACAAGCCATGGGGTCATTTCCAACTCTCCAACCACCTCTTACTTTCCTGGAAATAGTCAAGTGGAACACTGGGATTTTTTAATAGATAACTGAACTGTGCAGGTGTGCCAGCCAAACTGTTCTTCATCCTTTTAACTGCACAGAGGTCACAAGCAAATTGTTCTTATATTTACATACAATTTTGCTGCAACCATAAAGAAATAACATTAGAATGTACAATTTATTACCCAGTACTTTAGAAGCCAAACTATTTTAGTAAAAGCCTAGAGGTGATTCTCTTGCAAAACTATAGTAAGCCCGCAAAAAAAGCTAATTTCAAATCTAATTTTAAAATTTGCAATGTTCATGCCCTTTCCAAGGTTACAGAGCAAGATATGTGAAATCAGGGAATACAGCCTGGAGCAGAGTAAGAAAAATGATTGGTATAGGCAGTACGTGAATAAGGTATGAAACCAACTAGCAAATGTGTGCTATGATGCATTAGCATCCGTGCTGTACAGGAGGGCAAGCAAAGCTGAATGTGCTTAGACTTAAGCTGCTGGACCTGTACAGCTATATGCAACTATATTATAGTGTTATTAGCTGTGGCCTCCCAGCTGCAGTGGTTTGCTTACCATGTTTCTAGAACAAAGGAAATATGAGCAATGGTTGCAAAGAAGAGAGGCGTTAGGACCAACGCAGACTTAGAAAAAAGAGCAAGTAAATATGTTTGGAGCTGGGAGACAACTCCAAAGAGATAGAGTAATTTGACATACAACAATATATACAGTACTTCAGGAAATCTCATTTGGTTCTCTGAACATCTTATCAATAGGTACAGACAGAGGAATACTTATTATTGAAAATCACCTGTTCACCCCTAAATGCGCAAATGTAAATTGGTTTACTTTTATACCCTCATTCAGGTGTTAGATTAGAACAGACCAAAATGCTCCTCCACCATGACAAGTCATTTTAGCTTCCCAGCTTTCCGCCCATAGACTTACAGGGTTGTGTGGGGTTGTGAGGTTGTACAGGGTATTTTTTAACTCTGAATTGACACAATGATGAATCTCATCCTGCAAATCCAACAAAATCTAGTAATTCCCCAAGAATTTCCCCAGGAAGAGATGGTCCCCAAGTAACATAATACTGCTGCACATACTACCTCCATTTCCTTCACAGGTGTAATTATACATCCCTATGCCCTAGAAAACCTCCCTTTCCAAGTGGACTCTCGAGAACACAGGCAGCTGAGCATAAAATTGAGCAGCCTAGAGGCTACTCTAATTAGGATGTGGGATCCGTCTTGGCCCTTGCTATCCTCAGAATTACAGGAGCTTAATTCAGCGACCTGCATATATTCAACCTCACTTCGCCACTGCTAGGACAGAAGACTATCCAAGGTAATTTTATAGAGCACTTTTAGGTAGGTTCAGAACACTGTGCAATATTTATTATCTACTGTAACACATTAACTTTATGAAGCAAAAGTTGTTGCAGTGATGGCCATAATTCAGAATTTTCTTCCTGCTCTCCTTTGGCGTTGTTTTTTTTCCTCTTTACTACATATGAAGGGTAATTTCTTATACTTTTCCCACTAAACACAATTGACACCCTAGAACTTAGTTCTCAAACTGTATGAGATTTTCATTAAATAGCATTTCAGCTGAAGTTAAACAGAATTATTTCATGTATATTTGAGGATGAAAGAATACCATAATGAAATTTTATTGGTGTGTGCTTATTTCATTATGCAATACTTGTCTATGTATTGTCTTGTTTCCATTTAAGATTTTTAAAAGACACCAAAATTTCAGTATCTTACAAAGAAAAATATAGGTTTCTATCTCTTTTAGTATCTCGAACTTTTCCATTAATATTTTCTGATAACAGATTGAGCAAATTAAACATTCACAGTCCTACAAAGACCAAGACCATTTCAAAGAAGAGTAGTTTATTCCCTTGGTTAATAACTGTGTGGCAGATATTAACTTTACTTAGGACATAGTCTTCAGGACTTATCCAGCAATCATAAAAGCTAGCATGTCAGTGTTAATATGGTTATACTAAGTACACACATTACTTGAAAGAAAATTGATACCATTCATTACCTACCCTGTGTTTTCAAAGCTTGGCAGTTCGTACAGTACAGCAAAAGAACTACCAGCCTTGTGGAAGCAGAAGAGATAAATGTGTACGAGCAAAGAAGAAAAAAGATGTTTTGAGACTAACGTATAGAGATGGGAGCCAGGACACCTGGGCTCTCTTTCCAAAATCCCTTTATCTTCTTGTGTGACCTTGGAAAAAGGATGTCCCTTCTCTAATTGTCAGAAGGTAAAAACCAAGCCTAACTCAAGTGAAAGTACCTCTGAGTTGCAGTCTGAAGAAACCTGAAGCATCAGCAAGGCAGCTCTATTACACATGGTCCTGCTGCAACTTAAAGCTGTTACCAAAGGACTTTGAGGTCTGTCCTCATCTGAGGGGACCTGACACCACTTCACACCCTCTTTCCTGCCCCTTTGCCAAGAAGTGAGATGAAACAGACTTTGATAAGCTACAAGTCAGATGCAGACCAGCAAAGAAATTCCTTCAGTGGCAGTGCTTGGCAAGACTACACATTTTTACACTACAAGGGTGGTACAGAAGAGTTAGCACGTGAGCTGCAATGATAACCTATGCCTAAACACAGAGTCATTTGTTCAGTTCATGTGGTGACAGTCACGAAAGAAGACTCAACTCTGGGACCCCCAACAAAACAAAGACTTGGAGCTGTTGGATTAAGTTCATAGGTCCAAAATGATGATCAGAGGGCTGGAGCATCTCTCCTACACAGAAAGGCTGAGAAAAGGTTGTTCAGCCTGAAGAAGAGAAGGCACTGGGAAGACCTTACTGTAGCCTTCCAGTATCTAAAGGGGGCCCACATGAAAGCTGGGGAGGAACTTCTTACAAAGGCATGTAGTGATAGGAGAAGGAGTAATGGCTTCAAACTGGAAGCAGGTAGATTTAGATGCGATATAAAGAAGAAGTTCTTTACTGTAAGGGTGGTGAGACACTGGAACAGGTTGCCCAGAGAGATTGTAAATGTGCCCTCCCTGGAACTGTTCAAGGCCAGGCTGGATGGGGCTTTGAGCAACCTAGCTGAGTGGGAGGTGTCCCTGCCCATGCAGGGAGGTTGGAACTAGATTATCTTTAAGGTCCCTTCCACTCCAAACCATTCTATGATTCTAAGCCAGAAAGCCTTAGGTGACTAAGGCTCAGTTTCATATTATGAAAATAGTCTTCATAATATGGAACGTGGAATAGATCTACAGTAGAAATAACACTTGGAAGCTTAAAGGAAATAGTTTCTTCTGCATATGACAAGTGTTTGGACAGCAGAATCTCTGAACCCCATTCCTTGTGGGTGGACCTGTGACCCCCGTGACCTCGGGTCACGTCACCTCCGAAGTATTTTGATATCATAGCTGAGAATTATAAACTATACTGTGCTTATCACACCCAGTAGTTACCCAGTGTTTGTAAACTTTGTCTTTAGTGACCCATACCTCATTGGAAAAATCAATACCTTCAAGACCATGTATAAAGGAACAGGTAGAGACAAGCAGATATTCCTTCTGCTCATGAACAGCAATCAGAAAGATGTGGCCTCAAGTCCAAGCTCATTTACATCCAGCTGGCTTCCAGCAAGCAGAGTCAGAATATGACAGTGAGCTCATCTGAGTACCTCATTCAAACATCATATGGTGCCTATTGAGAACAGTGGAGACCCACAGTGCAATGAGTAATCCCTGTGAAAGCCTGAGCCTGGAGTGACTCATCCAGCTTTTGAAATTCAGACATTGATATTCACTTGTCTTAAAAAAAATGTTTCTGAATTTAGCTCTTTATTTAGTGAGGTCAGTCAACTTTTGCTCAGCTCAAGGAGAGCAAAACCTATCTTTGATTTCTATCAGACAGTTTTGGAGCATTGCAGTAGATCACATCTGTCAACATTTGAAAGCTATCGTATAGGGACAAAAATAGGGATAGACCTTTCATTGAAATACTCCATTGAACTCTATTGAAATGCATTAGTCTAAGAGATCTTTTGTACTAGGAGAGCTTTCTGGGGCACAGAGCAGCAATGTGGGCTTCTTTTCTTAATGCAGCAAAAGTAAAGTGCTTTCAAAAGAGAAGCAGTTGATAAATATAGATATAGTTAATATTTCTAATACTTTGCTTTAACCAGGCTAGTGCTTGTGAATAACCTATTTACTTATCCTTATGATAAATTTGAAAGTAGCTTTGAGGCAATGCTTCATATATTTGATAGATGCTACGCTTTTAAGGTCAGAATCGAAGAGCAGAACCATGTAAGTCTGATTCCTTACATAACCGCATCTACAGATTTTCAGTCATAATTTTTCTTTATATGTAAGGGAAATCTAATTAGCTTAATGATTTTGTTAATTCCTCTAACTAGACAAGAGACAGCAATAGTCTCCTATATGATTTCCAGCCAAACATGTCATTTCAGTCTGCAAGATTTCCTGAACACTTTGCAGATATTTGGGGTTCAGTAATAGCTGAAGTAGATGTAGTCCAAAAGAAAGCAAAAATCATTTGCAGCTGCAACACCCTTCATGCTTATCTCTCAGTATCCTAACAGGCATCTGCATTCAAATGAGTACATGAAATTAAGAATATAACCTGAAAGGTAGTGCTGCTAACCTGGAATATGACCTGAGGAATTGACTTCTGTCTGGATGGGATATCCATCTGTCCTTGAGTAAACACGTAATGGTGTGCCTCTCTGCTGTCTCTGGCATTTCCATCCACCAAGAATCACTCCACAGAAACCTTGTGCTACTTCTCATTTTCAGCATTGCCTGTTTACTCCATGTGCCACTTCCAGCACTGTCTCCAGGGGTCCCTTCTCATACCATAGTAGAAGAAATAACACCTAGTAACCTGGGAGGGGTTAGGTGATGCTGTTGCAATTCAAGGACACCTAGGACTTCTAATATTCACAGCGTGCTTGGGAAAAGTCTATTTTGATGAAATATTTCAATAAACAGTGGCCTCAGAACTTGAAAACAGCACACAAGGATGATCTAAATGTTTGTATATATTAGTGTCTATTAGCCAGTAGACACATCTCTAGGAACAGCCAAACCATCTTCTTTTGAATCTCCCTCCGGTGTCCCACATTGCAGAGACTGGTGCAGCCTATGGAGCAATCCAAAATGATGCCTGGCTGTAAAGTGGAAAATGTCTTACAAAATGAAGCCACAGCAGTCTTTGTAGTAGGCAAAAGTCATTGGTGTCAAGGTGTTATAACAAATACAATCCCTGAAGTAGGGCAGTTTCAAAGGAAGCTGCCATGTAAAAATAGTGCTGTTCTTCACTGTCAACCAAACACTCTTCCAGCAAAGAAAAAGATGCAAATAGCATCCTCCAAAAACCTGTAATGGAGCAACAGCTACACTTACCCTATACGCATGCATTACTGAATGTAAAATGTGACGGAAAGGAAATGTGCACTTGCAACACAGAGTGAACACCACACTTAGCCGTACAGTAATGCACGCCTCTTTTGATGGTGGGGAAGAGTAAAACAAAGGAATAACAAGCACATGCTAACTGGCTGAAATTATTAGTAGGTAGGATGATGTGGTTACATTCTATAAGTGACTGTAAAATAGCTTTGAATAAGTCTTCCAGGGGAGCAATGATTTTTATACCTTAGCTTCCACAGTGGTTGGTATTATAGCTTACCTTTTATGGCATCATGCCTGCTGTGGCTCAGCCTAAAACGTATTCAAGCTTATCTTTTCTCCAAGGGTGATTTTTATACCATGGCTTAGAATCTTAAATAACATGCTTTATTAAGTTGTGACTTAGCATGCAAGTACATTTTCCATGGAAGCTCTTACATACCACAGCTGACACCAAAACGTTTACATTTAGTCAATGAGAAGTAAAACTTAAAATATATATATATTCATGTCTCATAGGGATATAAATTTGCTGCCCATTGCCCAAAAGAAATGTTTCTAGCATATAAACAAGCTGATATTTAAAGCCACTTCCAAACACCATTAATGATACATTATTGAAAAACATCCCAAAATTACATTGTCCTTCATGCAGAGTCCTTTATGCAGGTCAGTAGCAAAACAACTGCCAGTTAAGCTTTTAACAACACATATGCTCAGACTGTGCTAGTTTCGGTTAGATTCAGCTATTGATGCAGCAGGTCACAATGCAATTTAGAAGCAATTAAAAGGTAATGAATGTGCTGAACTGAAACCTCTGCCTGGGAGGCTTTTTCTGTGTACAAGGGAAAGTAGATAGATTTGTGTCCTTCAGTAATTTCTGCTGGTGAAACGGTAAAGCAAAATGCTTCTGGAATGGTCCTCAGATGTCTGAAGGACAGTGTGTTTTTGTGAATATGAGCACTGCTGAATTGCTCTGATACATCCGTTTAAATTCCTACACATAAAATCAAACTTCTTAACCTGGTAACCATGAATATTCTCTCTCTATAATAAGGCTTTGGGGAAAGGAAACTGACACCATCCTTTGGATACCACAGTTTCCACATACTTCTGAATAGCTGTGGGATTAATAACCTATTAAACAAGGTATAAATTATCTACATAGTTAATGATGGTGTATGTCAGACTGATTAAAACAATTATACTCTATTAAGCCACATGTATTCAGAGTGGTTTATCCACATTTGAAAGATTTATTTGAAACCATACTTCATGGTTCTGTTTTCATCAAAGTTACTGCACCCTGTATGTCCAAGCACTTTGTTGATATTCCACAATGGGTCAATCAAGTGCAAAATTACGGTAGTTATCTTTCTACACCTTTTCATTTGGGTATGTACTTTTCTTATGTTTTTAACCTTTCAAGCACTCCTGTTGGAACTAACGGATTACCTGGCTTTACACCTATTCAGGCCAAAAAACACTAAGGCTGTCAGTGTTTTGACTATAAAACTAAACTCCTATGGAAATATTGAAAAGAGCTTTCTTAGCCCTTTTCCATATATTCGTACACATTAATAGATAGTTTTAAAACTATAGTGGTTTTATACATTCTTTGAATTTAAGATAGACACAGTGTGTATATAGAGAAATAAGTTTGAAAATAGCCATCTAGATAATACTAAGACGAAACTACATTTATGTCTAACAAAGTATACATCTGCATGCACCCTTACTTTCACCTACCAGAGTTTCCTGCCTCGTCTTATAATTCATACTTAGTAACAACTAAAGGAGCAGAAAACCAGCATTTTACAGAACATACTAGCAATTTATGCTTGGGTTAGCCAGAGCCCATTTTAGTAACGTTTTGAACTATTGACGTTTTCAAAAGAGTATTGCATAGAACTAACCAAAATATTCATTGCAATATACTCTATTTTATGACTTGTGAGTAGTTCACAAGCCCCATCAGATTTCTTTCACTTGGAAATGAACTCAATTCATTTTGCTGTTTTTGAGATCCTGCAGACTGCTATGGGAATGATGGCAGTGGTGTTGCCAGCAGTGCTGGGGTCTGCTGAGAGGCTCCCATACCTCCCTGGCCTATGCAGGGCTCTGGAGAGAGAGGAAAAGTGTAGTACCTCTAAGCATAAGCAGCTGGTACTAGTGACAAACTCTCCTAGGCTGAAGTATTTCTAGACAGAAATATCATTGCATATCAGTAACAACAATTCTGACCTAGCCTTTTTGTGAGAGACTAGTTAGTAATAAACAATACATACACTGCCTGCTGAAATGCACTTCAGGCTTATACTTAAGAAAAAAAAACCCAAACCCTTCTATATCAGCGATTTTATTTCCAAACACACTACTTCTATAATATTACAAGATAACAGCCTGCAAAGCTAGCAATGTCTTACCCTCTTTGGAATAAAAATTAAAACCTGACTGCTCTTCCTTCAAAACCAGATGTGACATCACTAGGTCCAAAAACTGCTGTTTTGGGGGATGACAGAAAAGAAAAAGTGACTGCATGCCATTCATTCTGGAATATTTTCTGTGGTTTCAGAGGTCAAGAATGCACAGAGAGATTCAGCTGCAAGAATTTTCGCCTACTTTAAGTTTTCTAAGATATAAAATATTTGCATTTAATCTTCTGTTGAACACAGTATTGACAATTCAGTTAAGACAGTTATAAGAGAATACCTAAGAGTCCATAATAAATTGAGACTTATTATGCTAATTTTATATGCCCATAAAACAGTCTTATCAATAGTATTAATTCAGCTGTTCATTCCTGGTATTTGCTAAAGGATTCAGTTAAAATTCTTATCCAAAATATACATTATTCCACATATGCAAAATCTGTTACAAGCCAAGAAATGTTGAGGTATCTTCATAAAAAAACAGCTTTAAAAGAATTCACAAACTTCTTCCAAGTTAGCATATTTTCCTGATATTAATAAAGATGGCAGAATCAGGCATAAACAAAAGAAAAAATCTGTATCAGATTACTGTTGTATATGGCTATGGATTCTGCTTAAATTGCTATTTCCAGTATTTCCAAAGCTAGGAAGGAAAAGAAAAAAAAAAGAATCTTAAAGTGCCTGGGGGTGGCTTCCCAGCTTGTATTTTGTGAGACTGTGAATTATTTCACACGACAGAGGATAACTGCACATAACCCCATTTAATGTGATATGCCAGTTTTTTTTAAAGCAATTTATTTCAGCTGCTCATAGAAACACGATGAAATCCTATTAAAGAAAGTATATCAGGGCTACCTGTTGTAGATGGCTTACAAACATAGGTATCCTGACGCTACAATAAAGGTTAGCTCTGTTACTTGGTAATGCTGAACAGTCAGCACACACCAGCCACAAACTCTCTAGGACAGAAATTTTTGTGAGAACTCAGTCTGTCTCAAAATAAATTGCTATTTTGACAGGATATACTGTAATGTTTACAACAGAAGAGAAAAAACAGAGAAACCAGGAACGAAAGAAAAAGTGACAGTAATCCATTTCAGAGATGCATTTCTTGAATATGATAAAGAGGAACCATACCATAGCTCAAACACGCAGACAACAGACAAACACCTACACAGTCTGACTGGTGTCAGGAATCAAGGATGAACCTAGCCCTTCCAGTGCAGACTCAAGACACTGAAATACGCTGCATTTGTCTGATACACTTAAAAAATTATTCCACAAGAACCGGAAATAAACAAAGTAACTAAAACCATCTGAAATGCCTCCAAACTCCTGCAGCAGTCACCTACAGACCTTGGCACACAGGGGTGAAAATAAGACTTTTAGAACATAAACTGAAACTATGGGAGCAGCTCAAATTGGGGTGGGAAGCAAATGAGTCAGTCACGCTTGAACTGGGAAGTCACCACAGGAGTTCCTGCTGCCGTGTCCATTCCTCATCTCACTAGTCAAATCACAGCAGAGCACACAGGTCATGCTAACTTTTAGCAACTCTAGTAATTATCAGCAGGAAAGAAAAATGAGTAATACTGGGCTCTTAGAAAAGGCTGCTTTACATTTGCTGAAGCTGTAGAAAAGGCTGAAAGGGAAATAAACTTAGCACCAATTTTTGAGGCCTATACATGCCCAAGTGACTGAAAACTTATACGAGGTCAACTAGCATGCAGGACTCAGAGTTGGAGACTCAAAAGCTTTTCTTTTTCCCAAACCACCTTTTAATCAAGGCAAAGTTTCTCTATTGACCTCAGATCACTGATCTCTGACAACCCTTAGAAACCAGCCTGAAAACTTTATGCTCATCCCAAATACCAGTGCAAGTTTTTATTTTATCAGTAAATCACATAAAAATCAAGTTTTCCGCTGTTTTTTAGCATTCATACTCCCCACTGGGTTCAGGTGTCCCAGGTCAAAGAACATTAGAAAAACTTGTCTTCATTGTCAAAAATATTAAATATAATTCAGGTTTGGTGTCAAGCTATGACAGGGTTACTTCTCACAGAGGCATTGGAAGGGTCCAATACAGCTCACTACATTTTACTGCTGCATCTTTGGTTTTACCTCTTACAGAGCCCTGCTCCAAATCTTGAGTGCTTTTTTCACAAGTTATTTTTTCTTCCATAATGAAACTGGAAAGTGTACCACACTCAGCATCTCTGGAAATCAACCCAGTGATTTCTGTAGCTGCATACTGATGTAGAAGGGCAGTTGCAAGCCTCCCAGTTTGTCTGTGTTGGCCTTACTGAATTCCCTGAACCGTACTGACAATTCCCAACTCCTAGTTCTGTGTCCACTGCTGCTCATCCCACCAATAAATGGTAGGATCATGCAAGTAAGCCTAAAGGATGTAAATACTTGACAGTTCCTAAATGTGGGTATTCGCTCCAATTTCTGTCTTGGCAAGTCCCCTGTCACATTAGATAGAGAGTAAAGATTTGGAAATGTCATTTAGGAAGGGTCATAAGTTTGGGGAGCAAATTTAACCAGATCCAGTTATGTCACCCTGGCATGACACTTATTGTCAAAGCAAGCCCATTTCATATGCATTTCAATAACACATCTGTAGACTGAATCAGAATAAGTTCCTGAAAATGACCCTGGAGGCAACAGTAGCAGTAGCAATAAAAAGATGTAGACCTTTATAAATGGAAATAACAGAAGGAATAATTAGCATAGTGATCTTGTTAACTTCAGAGAGTGCTAACCTCTTCCTTTAAGAGTGGAAAGAATAATTGCATTTTTACAAACCTATAGGTACAATAAAAATAGCTCTAATTTACAAAAAAAAAAAAAAAGAACAAAAAGTAGGTTCTTGAAGTTTTATGATGCTCCAGTATTAAAGCTGCATAATGTGCCTGTCTCGCTGCAGATATTCAAAAGCCATCCTTTTTCATCTGGGCCTCTGTGTACATTACAGGTCTGATCTAAAAGCTATGGAAGTGATTAGTCTTTCACCAGCTTCAGTAGGCTTTGGATCAGACCCTGTATTATTACCACATAAAGCAAAATGGAGCAGGTATTCTGGATGAAGAGTAGCAAACGAGCAAATGAGCTAAGTCAAAAAGTCAAAAGCCAAATGCACAATTCTACAAACAAGTATGCTGTACATTTGTGCTGCCAGCGAAGTTACTTTGGATGAATTTTCTCTTATACAAAAGCGTGCATGATTCTGCAAACTTTTAAAAAATATAGCTCACAGAAGTCCCACTGAAGAGTTAAATAGATGTAGGGCTAAATTAAACACGGAGTTGCACACTCTGCCTCTAATTCAATAAGGTATTTAGAATGCACTTACTCTAAGTGCATTGACTTCATATCTTTGAAGTTAAGAGCATGTATAACATGCTGGATCAGCACCTGGTAATCCATTTTACTTGGACCTCCTCCCTGGAGATATCATCTTCTCTCTCAGACATGCCTACCCCCTCCTTGTACCCCTTCCCAAACCGTCATTTCTTCAGCTTCCTCCTCCGCCTTTCCAGACTGTCTCTCCCTTCTCTACTTGCCAACATATCAGGTAATCTTTCTTGTACTTCTCCTCTCCCACTATACAGCTCTGACCCTCTCTCCTGTACCTCTATGGGGCCTCACCCTTCCATGTCTACCCTTGCCTTGGGTTGGCTTTAGCGCACCTTGTTAGCCATGTGCCTCTTGCTGCATGGGGACAAGCATGCTTCAACAGAGTCAAAGAGCTCAGGATTTTGCCAATTTCAAACTCTGATGAGGAGCATGGAACTGAATGTCATGGACTTGTCTCAGTAAGTAATTCAGTTCATTTAACAGATGTGAAAAGGCACAAAAATTCCCGAAGATGAAAATAATTCATTGAATGTAAAATGGAGTTACCCTAAGAAGATTTGGTATTTCCACTAGACGTGAAGAATGCTGAAACCACAAACAAAGAGCTTCTTCCCACAGCCTTTTGTCTAGCAAGGCCCAGGATTCAAGTAACTGGTGATGAAACAATATAAAAAATAGCATATCTGATCAAAATATCTGGTCAGGAAAATTCTTGATATCAAGTTAATTTTTCCAAGAAGTCCTGAGCTATGCAGAATGAAAAGGCAGGGGAAAAAAACCTGACTATTATAATGAAGAAAAACAGAGAAAGGCACAAGGTAGCATAGCATTACAGATAATGACAGTGAAAATCAGAGCTAGAGATAATTTTTTTTTTTTTTTTTTTTTTTTTTAACAGTGGTACTCGTGTGAAATGCAGTGTTTCTGGAAGGCATGATGGTAACTTCAATAAGACATTAATTGCCGTATGTTGACAACAATCTCCATACTACTCTAGCGGCTTTACACATGCAGTGGGAAGTATTTTCTATGCATGCCACAATGCAGAAAAGCACTTTCCTTAAGTCAGACCTAAGGTCCTACTTGACGGTAAGAATTTCAGTGCTTTCTGGAACTGGGATGCAAATGCCATAAGCATCTCATTCCCTTCAATGCTCAGTGTACAGATCTCCTGATTTACTGTAAGAATATCAACAATAGCTAATCAAGAAGTTGTTCTGCACTTGAGCTACAAGTCCAATACCAGTTTTTGCTGGTACTTGATCCTGCTCCCAAAATAAAACTATACAAGATAAACTTATTTTTCAGGCTTTTTATCTGTTTAAAAGGTCACTATTTCCTGCTTCAGCAGTGTACCTTAAACTGGATAATTCCTCAGAAAGGATTCTTTCTAGGACATTACTTCCTAGAGCATGACTGTTCTGTAATATCCCTTAACAATCAATTAAGCCTGAAACAAAGTCCAGTATAGAGTTAATGGCTTCAAATCTTCCCTCAAATCCTTTGAGCGAACAAGTACCTTAAAACTGAGGACATTTGAAAAGCCATAGAAATGGTAACATTAAAATGGTTTAAACATCTTTGGGCTAATGCTAACTTAAGGAATACTGCTCTTCCAGCTTCCTGATTTTTTGTTCATCCAATGAATTGATAAAAATCAGAGAAGCATTCAATGCGATGGTTAACTTTAAGCTGTTATTAAAACATATTTGTCAGAGCTCAATAGTCAAATAATGCATCTGAATTCTGCTTTCTTCTCATATGATCCTAACATGAGGGAGGAAAGAAAAAAAAAAAAAAGAGAAGAGAAGCCCATAACACCCTCAGGCCTCAATTAGTAGACACTGAACACACACACACACACAATGAGCTTTTTGCTCATGACCAGCCCTCTGGACTTCAGAGGGAGTTTCCAGGGCACAAAGATTTTCACATGCATAAATATTTTCAGATATGAGCTTAAATTCTCAGTGCCTTCCAAAACACCTGTACCCAGACACCATACAAGCAGAACAGGAATTTCGCTACATACCCTGCAGCTACATGCATTCCCCACGGACTCTCTTTAACGAGTATACTTTCCGAGAGTTCGGAAGAAAGAGTCTCAAATACTGGGGTTATACACAGCAACAATTCCAGAGATGATTTTGTGCACAGGACAAGTTTAAGAGGAGTCACCTGTAGATGGCACTATCTCATCACGTTGTCCCGATGGGAAAGTAATCCCCTAGGTTTTCATTCCTGACAGGGAAGGGAGCAGGGGGACAGACGATGGCAAAAAATCAGAAGCCACATTTATGGCACAGGCAAGACAAAACTCGGGATCTTTCAAAGTTTGTTCATTACCAGTAAAATCTGCAGGTTATTTCCTACTGCATTCCTATGCCATTAGATGTTTTATTGACCTTTTTACCCCTTTTTGCCACAGGGGCACCACACCCGGACAACAGTAAGCATCCTGAGCAAATCTATTTGCCAGCACTATCAACTTTACTATACACTTGATTTTGTTTGAAAAAGCCCTGGTATTTTGGGGCAATAGTTAAGCTATTTCCTAGATGACAGAGATTCACACTAGCATATCCTGAGTGCACACAAGCCTTTTGTACAGCTGGAAAGCAATGTACCTTAACTCAATCTCCTTTGCAAGTGAGTTGACATAGATGTAAGGGCCACACACTTCATAGTATAGGAAAAGAAACCTTTTAATTGCAGTTGCTTTATCTTAATTATTTTCATAATTAAACACATCAGCTTCAGTTTGTCTTGAACTTTAAAGTTCACTCCAAACCACTACAAACTCTTCCAAATTCTGTCTACCACAAACTGTTAACCTCATTCACTTTGTCGTGTTCAGGTGCTTCATTTCAAAGAAAGCATGCAATTGCTTTGTATAAACTGTACACCTACCTTAAAATTCATAATCGGTTTTAGTATAAATGATAATAAAACATTTTTCAATATACTATATGGAAGCGGTCATATAAAGTAGTTCATAACTGCAAAATACTGCAATCAGCTGAACCGCAAGCAATACAAGAAAAGTCAATTAACCGAACCATGATAAGGAATGCCTCTCAAAAAAGTATTATCTCTTCAAGAGAGAAACTCCTCCCTCAAATAAGTGGTGATAGTTACACACAACGGAGAAATCAAGAACTATTAGAATACATTTGTCACAGTGACAGAAAGAAAACATATATTAGGAGTTAGTGATGTTAAATCTTCATAAAGAGATAGCCAGGGAGGCGCACACAAAAGCTACTCAAACTTTACACCTCCTTTTACCAGAAACACCTCCAATTTAGCACCCTTCACCCAAGGGAACACCTGAGCAAGCCCTAATGAGAAAGACTCATAAGAGAATTAGTCTTATTCCTTCACCACAAATTTAGAGAGTTTGGAAAACAAAATAAAGAGGCAGGGTGTCTCAGAAAGCTCTCCAAAACCAGATCATCGTGTTACACAAAACGTATTCTTTTGAAGGAGACGGAAACATGCCTGTTATCAGAAGTTGCAGTCTTCGCAATTCAATTTCCATTATTTTTATAGAATGAGACACCAAGCTCATGTTAGATTCAGTAGCTCACTTTCAACTCAGAGCTTTAAATTGGTCAGTTTACTCTCTGTTTAAAGGCAATTCAGGATTCTTTCTTTTGCTTCTTTCCACGATTGCTTTCCAAGCTCCTTAATCAAGATATTCAGCCAAATTACTCTCCCTTAGCAATTTCCAATTTTTTCAGGTAACACTTATGGCTAGTAGATGATGGATACATTTGATAAATTTCTTTCGCTCTTCCCCAGTTTCTCCTTCAGGGCAGGAAGCTATACCCTCCAATTTCCCTCCCTCTAGAGCTGCCCATGTTTGCATTTTAGAGAACACCAGCAGACATTATAACCTTTTTAACTTCAAGTAATATCCACATAGGGACACATGAGCTAGCTGGTAAGCAGATAAAACTCTGATTTCAGTAGTGACTTGTCTTCTAGGAAAAGACGACTGCTGTATGGAGTTAATCAGCTTGCAACAAAATCCTTTGAAAGATTAGGTGGCATAGTTTTCACAAAACTGAGGCTGTCAAGCACAAGGAGAAAAATGAGAAATTAACTTGACCAGTAGGTAGAATAGCTCAGTGTCACATGACACAAAAAGATTAATTTCACAGAACTTCTGCCTTATCCGATGTAGTTCTTGAAATACTTGGTATGAAGGAGCCAGGGTATTGGAGAGATGACTTGCAATTGAAGTATGTGAATGCAGCCATAGGTAAAAGTATCTCCATAGCTGCATGTTCTTATTTGTCTGAAAAATAAAGACATATTGGGTACCTGTGCTCAGAAGATACTCCTCCTGGTGTTCCTCCCTTTTGTCTACAACATGGAGATACTGCCATCTGTTGATTTCACAGAGGATGCTTAAGGGCAAAAAGATTTCTGAATCTTTCATGAATGTTGTTCAGTAGAGCTGGCTGGGGCCACACTCCGTACAGTTAGGGTGAGATAAAATGTTGAAGACTGCTCGCTGTGTTAGATTTTCCCAGTACCAAACTGAAGGCGGCAGAGACACCACAGATTAACGGCAACACTGCGGTTAACACTGTAGCACCACACCACAGCGCTACAACAAACGAGTCTGCAACTGGTTCCTTATTCTTAACAGGCAAGTCTTAATCCTTGCATTTTCTAACTTTTGAGTACTTGATTTTGCTACCTTAAGTGTTCCTGTAACTACTTTGTTTACAAAGTCTATAAAGTGTTCTGTTACAATGGTATGCCATACTGTTAATTGTATTGTAAATAAAGCTGACCATGTTCCCACTTCTGAAAAAACATCCCCACCTAGTGCTTCTGTTATTAAAAGGAAATAAGAACATTTACCAAAATGACACTGCATTAGTTATCTGCCTCAGGAACTTCATTATATTCGACTTAATAAAATGGAGTACTTATCACTGCCCCAACTCCTGTACTGCACATATCACTGTAGGTTACCGAACTTTATCATTCAATGGTAAAGAATAAGTGCATCTAGGCATATAATTTCACATATTTTTTTTCTCTTGCCCCTTGCTATAACCAGGACAACATTATATACCAGTATTACTGGAACAGTCTGGAAAAATTATACTATACCTGCACAGTCTACACAAACATGTCTTCATCTCGTGGTTGGTCCCAGCTCATAACTTTTCTGCTAAAGGGCTCGATTTGAAGCAATATAGATGCTTTGAGAGTGGAAACCTCCACTATTTTCTCCTCCTGAGTCACTACTGTCCAGGGAAAAGAAGCAAGAGCATGGGAAACAGAGGCCCTTTGCCACAGCGCTGCTCGCAGTGGTGCCAGACTCCTCCTCAAGCAGGAGCTGTCTGCGGATCCACATCTGTGCTCCTCAACACCTTTCATTATTCATGTTTCAGGTTTGCAACAGCAGCCCTTGCTAAAAGTAGCTGAAAATTGGGAAGAAGGCACCAGCGGACCTTGTCCTAGCTACAGACACATTACTATGGGTTCTGCAACACATGAAAATACGGAGGCATGGCAAGAAACTAGTATGTGTGTGTTACCTGAGCAAGGGCAACCTTGGACAAGGGAATAACTCTAAGGATGTTGTTGTAAATGCCCTCTGGTCTGATGCAGACATCAGCATATATAACAATGCCTACGAATACGCAGTATCAGTAGATGTTAGGGTCTGACCTGCTGGAAAGCAGCTCTGTGGAAAAAGACCTGGGAGTCCTAGTGGACAATAGGATGACCATGAGCTGGACAGTGTACAGCAAAGGGCTACAAAGATTATTAGGGGACTAGAACATCTCTCTTATGAAGAAAGGCTAAGGAACTTGGGGTTTTTAACCTAGAGAAGGCAAGACTAAGGGGGGATCTTATCAATGCTTACAAATACTTAAAGGGTGGGTGTCAGGAGGACGGGGTCAGTCTTTTTTCAGTGCTGCCCAGGGGCAGGACAAGAGGCAACAAGCACACACATGAACATAGAAAGTTCCATCTAAACACAAGGAGGAACTTCTTCAGTGTGAGGGTGGCAGAGCACTGGGAACAGGCTGCCCAGAGAGGTAGTGAGTCTCCATCTATGGAGACATTCAAAACCCACCTGGACACCATCCTGTGCAACCTGCTTTGGATGAACGTGCTCTGCAAGGGGGTTAGACTAGATGATCTCCAGAGGTCCCTTCCAATCCCTATCATTCTGTTATTCTGTGATTCTCTTGTTATTATATAATTTATATAATATACACTTATATGCTCTATATATAATGTTATACATATAATTATATAGAGTACACATTTATTACCTACACAAATACACCTGGGACAAAAAGGACTTTCCAAGAAAAACTACTCTCAAGTACATTTAAGTTAAACCTGAAACATTGCCTAGCACTACTCTGAAGCCAAACTAATTTCAGCTTTTCCAAGCCCTTAATCTGTTACACTCATAGCTCAATAGTTACTGGATTAGTTCCTTCCATTTAGCCTGCTTGTTCATGTGTTTTCTTATTTAGCCCATGTCTAGATCTTCCTGTAATTATGAATAAACATACCATTATGATTGGCCACCAAATGACATTTCTATTTCCCCATCTCTAACTGCACTCCCATAAGTTGCAAATATTCTCCTGAGAATTGCTAAATTATTGCCTCTCCGGACAAATTCAGTACCTTTTACAGTCAACTCCACAGCCTGCATTTATTCTCTCTTACTCAGAACCTGGCACACATTTCCTAATATCTTTCGAAAGATTTCTTTATTGCTGTTCTTGCAAGTTACATTACTGGCACTTCTGCTCAACCAGTAAAAGCTGCGTATCAGAATCCATAAAACCTAATCTAATACCTCACTTTTGTGATCACAGTTGCAGAAAAACAACCTAAATTTTACTTATGCTTAAGATATTGAAAGCATCACACTACAATACTTTAAAAAGAATCAAGAGTCAGTTAAAAATTAATCTTTGCCTAGAATACTGCAGTCAGATTCACTGTGGCCACCTGCTGCAAGTGTAGTAGCCACCAAGAAACACTAATGGCAGGAGCATGTGCTAAATCACGTCCCTCTCCTGGGCCAGCATTAACAGATTTGAGCTCTAGCCTTGAATTTTAAGCTGCAGTTGCTACTACTATTAAAAAAAAATGTGAATGGGAAAAGGAGGGTGGGAAGAGGTGGAGGTACTTCAGCTCACTGTTTTCCTAGGAAGCCTGTACAAATTGAATTAAGGGCTTCTTTTAAAATGAAAATGCTGGAGTAAGATGGCCTAATGTCTCAGGCCTGTCTCCTCCTTCACTACACACTCTAACATGCACCCTCTGCATCAACAACACTTTTTCTCCATTATGAGATGATTCACAGATGTGAATCATCCATGCAGAAGATACTCTCTCCCAAATGCACTTTTTTTAAAGGCTTAACTGTCTTCCAGTTTAGCACCTTAAACAGAGCTTATTGTGGGACTACATAAGCACAAGGGAAGCAAGCCAGAGACAGGAGTGCAATTGCTTTTTTCAGTGGCTGGTGGCTCTCAGGATGTCTCTACTGTGCCGAAAGGCCCAGCTGTAGGAGAACAAGTATGTGTGGACAGTCAGGTCCCCTTCCTTGTGGAGTTACCACCATCATTGGGACTTGCCAAATACAGATTCCTGCTGAAGCATCCTATGGGTCCATGTCCTGGTTTGCCTGGGATAGAGTTAATTTTCAGCAGGAGTTGGGAGGGAGCCATAGCCGGGATAGACACCTGAACCAGCCAAAGGGCTATTTGATACCATGCTGTCATCATGCCCGAAGTGCTGAGACCTCGCAGTCAGCCTTGCTCCTGTCCGCTCACAGTCTGTACACTTTATATCCCTTGTTTTGTACATTATCTTCTCACTGTTATTGTTACTGTTGTTCCTCTGGCTGTTCCTTGTACATTGTTGTATTAAATTCTCCTTATCCAACCTGCAGGGTTGGTATTTTCCTCCTTCTCTAGTTCCCATCCAGGGGTTGGTGTGCAGTGGCCATGTTGTGCTCAGGTCCCAGCAGGGTCTAAACCACCACACTCCAGTATCACCTTTTCTTCATGACCACAGCCACCTCACCTTATTACACTCACAAACTGATCCAGCTCTATTTTTAAAACCAATTAGAGTTTGCAGACCACCACTGCGCTTACTGGAAAGCTGTGGTGAACCTCTTAATTAAGTCACTTCTCAGGCAAATATCTATCCTTTACAGGAACACCCAGTTGTTCTGAATTTAAATAGCTTTCTTTCTTCCCAGCAGAGCAAAACAAAAGCTGAAAAAGCAATCACTTTCTACAAGTGCATCAGAGGTCTAACAGTTGCACATTTCTAGCCTCTTCTCCATGACAAGTTCCCCATTCACACTACTAGACCTTTTCTTCATCTGTTTCGATTTGAACTCATCTTCTGAAACAATTCTGGGTAACCAGAATTGCAGTCAGCTTTTCTGAGGAGTGTCACTACAGCCCTTTGCACAATAGCATTAATATCTCCTTTTCTCAGTTGGAGGGGGGGGGGAGAAATTAATGCATCCTGAGGGATCACATTTCTCTCACTTAGGGCTCTGTCTCATTAGTGCCTGATAGCCATTCCATGAAAGAGCACACAAAGTCTTCCTCTCCCTCAGCCACTTCCAGCTGATGAGCTTCACACTTAGAGCAGAAATACCTATTGTTACTTTCAAAGGGAATGAATTTGCATTTTTTAAGACTGAATGACAACCTCATTATCATTATTACAGTCCTCAAGTTCATCTAGCTCTTCCTTTATGGTATTTTTATCCAGCTTTGCACTGGGACACATCCAAATAAGCAATATTTATCTCAACAGCTGCAACAGTACAGAAGGACAATCAGAACTTTAGGACTTTGATAGCCATTTTTGTATCCAAACACACACAACTCAAATACTAAGGTCCTACACAAAAATCCTGAAGTGATTTTGAGACTTGCTTTTACATTTAAGCACTCTATCTAGCTGTTGTGGATAGTGCTTTGCATGCACACCCTCCTTACTCAGACGTTATCTCTTGTTATAACAAGGATTTTAGGACTAGATCCTTATCCGCTTACACTTTTTGAGTATTATTTTATTCCAATGGCAATGCCGTTATTCCAGAAAGTAAATAGCAAAACAATTTTAAAAGTATCTTAATTATATTTATTGTATCTACCAATTAAATAGGAAACAACTGTTCTGACAGATCAATGCAATGGAGCAAAGCAGGGCCAATTTAGGTTTGCCATTAGAAAACAGTACAAACAAAGTATCAAAGCTTGAAACCCAGCTCTGTATTAAACACCTTGAGGGAGCCCTGTAATTAGGATTGCTTTATAGAAGAACTGAAAATGGCTTTTTGTTAAAAAAATTATCATCAGGTGGTGTAAAAGTTCACACAGATTTAATTTTTATACCTTCTAGACTTCATAAGTTATCTTTGTATAGGTGTTGCGTTTTGTTTTTTAAACAAACACCAGAAAAACATTTGTAGCTTGAAACAGTAAGGTTTGGTTAGTTTTTTGGTGTTTATTTTTTTCATTATAAAAAAATTCTATGCCGCCTTTTCACAGTTTTCTAGGGAGACAGACCATTAAGCTGTACAGCAGGAAATTTTTCTTGAACAACAGAACTGGATATTGGAATATGTTTCACTGTTAATTATACTCTATCATATATTTTTAAAACGGCATGCATTGGGTTTATTGAAATCAATGTGTCTCCAAGATTCAGTTTCTGAAAGTGTCAGAAACAAATCCCACCTTTTTCTGCATAAGTAGGTGACTTGTTGATTGGGAAAAGCTGCACTGAAGTTCCTCTGGTGGGGAAACAAGGTGAGTTCAGACCATGGGATCCTCATGTTTTCTTAGCTACTGTATAACTTGGTTGAATTTTCATAGACATATAGGACTGGAAAACACCTGGAAAACAGTCTAGTCCTTTGCAGTTACGCATAATCCTGAAACAGAGGCCACCTTCAGAGGGCTCTGCAGAACACCTGGGTATATGGGACACCTCACACTGGTAATAGTGCATCACAGACGCGTCCTGTTGAGTGACTGCCATGGTGAGCAGCTCCTCAAGCTGTTTTTCCCATGTGGAGGGCTGTTTCTTTCCATCTGAAGACCTCCTGTAGCAGGGAGGGCTGGAAGGTGGCCAGGAACCCTTCCCTAGAGGAAGGAATTTGAGAGGTGCGAGTGGACTGCACACCTGAACTACAGCAACACAGCACTAGGAACGGTCCCCATATCCCAGGCACCAACAGAGGAAGAAGAGGTGAAAGAAATGATCAACTAAAGACATTATTTTCTTAATAAAAATCCTTGATTTAATAAGGCAGAAATGTTAGTATCATCCAGTGTTAGTGCTTAAAAAAGAACTGCTTCAGAAACTGAATTTAAGAGTTAAAGATCTCGGGGCCAAAATATGAATGAACCAAAAGGAATGTGCCTTTATTACTCTGTGGTGGAGACAGCATAGGAATTTTAGTTGAGAAGAAAATGAAAGGTGAGAACCGGTGTTGGAAATCTAGAACAAAGAATAGTTAAGCTGACGTTAGTGGAGCTAGTCCTCTACTGTGGACTCTATTTTATAGAGTTAAACTAACATGGAATATATTCAACCAGAAAGCAGTACACTTCATTTAGATCTTCTGCATGTAACAACTACGTAAATACCGAATGAAGTTGGTACCTTGTCTCAAGGGCTGTGCCCTGTTCCTGTCATGCTGCTAGAAAACCTCCCAGATATCTGTTTAAGACAGCACCACTGGCTAAATAATCCAATTGCAGTCTGCAACTCTCTATCTTAATCTGTGCATTTTTCCTTCAAGTACAGAACCAGCCTGGATCTCTATTAAGCCATGCTGGGATGGCACCACTTTCTACCAGCTCTCAGCCGCATCTTCCCTTGGGTGCAAAGAACCTGTTAAAATTTGTCCTTCCTAACACAATGGGAAGAGCCACAGAGGGACGAGCAATGAGCGCTCAAAGCCACCATGCAGTGCAGGCCATTTTCAGGCTGGAGGTTGTTCTGTAGAGGTACAGCTGGCCCACTTAAAATCTGCTTTTTAAAAAATGAACATGTGCATTATGCTGTCCTGTATTAGCAGCATAACAAGTAGAAATAACATGCACTTCAAATTTGTTAATGCATTAAATAAATCCAGCTACTTCCTCTTCAGAGAGGAGAGCTTAGGCCTGTAGGTCTATTTAACACCTGGTTAAACACTACTTAACCTCACTGCACCAGCCAACTACTTTTCATATAAGCTGAATTTTGGCTAATAATGTCCCAATTAAACAGCAGTCATTGTCATTCACTATCATTAGGCTAAATTGGTTTCCTGAGACATGTCCCAGTAAAGCAGCCGTCCTGGTTAAATGCTTACCAGTTAAGTAAGAAGCAACTCAAAAAAGGGTTTGCAAGAAATTTTGAAATCACATGCACCTCAGCACAGGAATTTGACTATTAGTTTTCAAATATATATATTTGTGCATATAGATGTGTGCTCTGACAGCTAGTAAGTAGCATCTGCATAAATCCCATTTCTTTCTAAAACCAGTATAGTACACAACAAAAACTTACATAACATAAGCCTGTGAGAGGAGAAATAACATGCTGTAGGAACAAAAAATTAGAAGTAGGTCTAAAGTAGGCCATGGGAGCAAGTTTAGAAGGCCAATTTAGGATAATCTGTGTTTAATATTAACAACAGAGAAAAATGCTTTCAAGAGTACCTCATGGAAACCTGAGTCTTCATTTCCAAATCTAGCATTTAAAAGCAAGTGTCTACCCAGAGCTGCAATAAACTGGGCACCTAAAGTGAGACAGCTCATTTAACTTCAGCCAGTTAAAAGCAGAGTGTCTAACCTAACCTAACCCAGTTGTTGAGAATTTCTCTGTTGTCAAAGAAAGGTGCTTCTGGTCTCAGAATCATTATCTCCAATATGAAGAATGAATAAATTTCTTCAGATACTGATTTATCTCTAATTTCCATAGCGTATGCCCATTCAAGTTCAGTAAAACATTTTTATTTTCCACTATTAAACACCACAGAAGTTGCCCTGAAGGTCTGGCAGAACTCAGTATGTGCCTTTTGGTTGCAGTCTCTTTTTAGGACAGAGAAGAAACAAGCATCACTGAGACTGGAAAACCAAATAATTCACCTGTATTGAGCATGCAGTAAGTAACATAGGCTAAAACTGAAGAGCTATACGTGAATCTCACATCATCTTGGGACAGAACAGGCTTGAAAGTAAAGCATAAGCTAATTGATTGTGTCAAACAGATACAATGCTGTAGACACACTGCCATGAAAAGGTACTAAAAAACAGCTGTAGTACCAGAAAATGAGATAATTGTGTTAGAATGCTGTGTCATTCTCCCCATTTCCAAGTTAACATACCTGCTTCTTGGAAGAAGGAAGGTAAGCTAGTAGAATATGAGACTTCACAGGATAACAGGACTCTGCTGTTGTCTACACTTCACAGGGTGCACTTCTAGTCTGCACCACGGCTGTCATGTCATGTCAGAAACCAAACTGAGCCAGGCATAAAGCAAAGTGAAGTAGTAAGTATATCAAACCATACCTTCCTTGGCAGTTCTTGGAGTAGCTGATTTAGCTGGAGCTGAGACTGATACACAGCCATTTTCTCAATGTTACAAAAATTCAATTGAACATATGAAACATCAGTTATGCCAACAAATGCCAAGGGCTGGGTGGCCTGCCATCACAGACACATGAAGCAATTCAGACACTTCAGCATCTCTTTTGTGGTCATGTTGCCTTAAAAACCCAAAGAGATTTCACCACTGCACTGTTAAGTGATATTTATAAAGGCTTTATCAACAACCATGAATAACAAGAAGGGACCGATTTTTAAAGAAAAGCTAAAATGCTAAAATCATTTAGTATTTCTAGAGCTTGGGCCTTGTATGATCTAAGTCTTGACTGGCCTCAGGACAGCTTCCGTACTTAGGGCTGCAAAAGCTTGTTCTTCTAATGAATCTTCCAATCCTTTTTTCCCTTTTTAGTGACAAGACTCAGCAATGAGTAACACTATTTGCAAATGCTGACTGTGTGGAAATTAGGAAAAAAGCAAACATGACATATTTTTAAGAAGTAGCATTCTGAACGGGAGAATTAGGTGAAGCTGTGAGCTTTGTTTGAAAACTGCCAAATAGGAAAATAATTTGTAAAGGCTACTGAGGTCAATGTATGGTTGGTTTTCTCTGAAGATAAAGTATAATCTGGGACAGTAATACACAGCAGGGACACAAGAAGAGCTGAAGTGGCTGAGTTTAAAACATCTGATGCTGCCACAATACTCTCACACCACTGTTTTATGTTTCTTTCTATCCGCTTGCAGATACTAAGGCCAAAAAGATAATATGCTCAAGCATACAGTCGCAGCTGAGCATCTCAAAATTGAGCTACTAGCAGAAACTTCAATAAAAATAATTAGCAGCATCTTTTGTGCAAGATGCAGCTGTCAGCTGCAGGTACATCAAAATCACGAATCACTATCCTCGATCCCTACAGTCTTGTAATCAATTTAAAGTTCATGAATATTCTTTTTCTAAAAGACACCTTCAATTCCTACGTGTCACTCGACAAGATTCCACTTCTTGAATGTACTCAAGTCCTGCTTCAGCCTGTAATCTGCTGTCAGGGATCTTAGGAACTTTAACAGGAAGCGTTGTTCATGTTGGTCTTAGGACAGAAGAGAATTTCCCTTATTCTCATGCCCTGTATCTTTACATGTCTTTTGAAAGAGGTGGATTGTTTACTGACCTTCCCCTCCTTTCCCCTAGATGCATATCTAATTAATATGAACTGAAATCATCACTTTCATCATGCTCACAGTCATCTGACTCTTAGAAGTGTACCAGTACCCGTCTCCCTTGCTTTGTTTCTTCTCCTTTTGCTCCCAGCATTTTCATGTATTGTCTTCACTGTGCGTGTCTCATTGCCCTCTGGTCAAAGAAACTTGTTATAGACCATGTCTTCACTCTGCTCCACACCTGTAGATCACCTTATCTATTTATGTTGCAGTGTAAGTAATATGTCATATCCTGTCTGAGCCTTGACTCGGAATAACTAATGTGTGATAGCTGCCCTGAGGTAAAAAACCCCACACCTTTCCTAGCAGTTAACAAATTGTGTTACCAAGATATTATTGCTTGACAAGAGGAAAATTTGTTTAAAATATTTTATCCAACAATATCAAGTAAGAACTGAATGGTAGCTCAAACACCAGCACCAAAATAAATTCAAGTGCCCAAATACATACAATAAAAAAATTATTTTCACATCCTAACCATGAATAAAACAGAAAAGGACAAAACCTCTCTCAAATTTCCATCTTTAAGTTATTTAGAAAGAACCTAGCCCTCAGTTTTTGGACTTTCCCGATTGCACTGAAGTTTTGAAAGCAAAAACCTAAGTATTCTGGAGACAACTGCATTCAGCATCTAATTTTATTTGTACAAGGAAAAAATGCTAACGCTCCCACAATTTTTGACGCTTAACAACGCAAGATCCGAGCTGGTTTAGTTAATAGTTTTCTGAAACATATCTGTAAGACGAAGGCATAGATAGGTTACATAGTTATGAACATTTTGAAGAATTGATACAGCCATCAACTTGAGAAAATAAACTCTGATGGAGTTTTATTTTATACTAATCCAATGTTCAATTACTAACTGTACTTCCCCCAAAGGCTTGGAAAACTAAGTCATGCTACCATTGGGATTGCTACTGGTAAAAAGTCACTTTTAAGCATGAGTGATGGAAGCTTATACTACTTATTCCCAACATTTATGAGTTTGAGCTCTGAAGCTGCTGCTTGTATGCATGGCAGTGGATAAGCCTGGGATTTGCACCTGCAACGTATAACTAAAATGAAGCTCAGCACAAGTGTGTGAAACATGAAACAAAGTGCAAGATTGGGCCCAGGTTTGTAAATAGATTATTAAATCATGCTTTTAATTTGCTCTCTCCACCTTCCTGAAAGCTCCTGTTGCATTTAGCCATAGCTGTAAAAACATTTCATTTGTATTGCACATTTGGGGAAAGGAGGCTAGTTAAAGAAAAAAAGAAGCCAGGATATTATATTCTCTTAGAATTCTTAAGAGAAAACAGAATTTTCATACTGTTACAGCCCAGTAGCACCTGACAACACCATCCCCTTGCCTGATCTTTCTATCTGTTCACATCTTTATTATTATTATTATTATTTATGCCAGTGACACTGCTGAATTACTTGTTTCGCAAAGATGTCTCTACTGAACAGTAATAGTATTGATCTGCAGATGTTTATTTCAATAGTACAATACATTAGAAGTATATTAATGAGCACTGCTATCTCCGTATTTGTCACATTCTGCTGGCATCTATCTAATAATTTCTGCATCTTGAGCATCCTATCAATACCAGAGGAGCACTGCAAGGTGCTCATGCAAATTTATGTATGGACTTCTGTCCTATGTTTCATCAACAATAACTGCACAATAGATAAGTGACTGAATTTTTAAGCTCATTGCAATATTTTTTAACATGAAGTGACCTTTGGTATCGATTGTAGTTCCTTCTGGTGTATGCTTTTAAAATAACTGAGAAGATAAATGAGTTTTTGTAGCTTTTATGTCAAGTTGGATATTCCTGGCTGAATGGATCTTCTTTTCATGCCAACAATACAATTAAAACAAATTCTGGTAGTATGTTGAAAATCATCAAGAGACTGACTTTGGTATTAATTTTTCTAATTATGGATATATAGAAGTTTTATATGGATAGTAGGAACAAGACAGAAGTTATGGGGAAAAGAAGGCAAGTTAAGACAAGCCAATTTGCAAGTACCAAAACCACTACACACATCCAGGGCAATAGCAAGTGTCACATATAGAAGACAGTCACAATATCTATTTACTGTGTGGTTCAACCCATCGCACGTCGCAGACTCATGTCACTGGGAATAAGCACTGGGTTTTATCATGACTGTCTGATGACCACCACCCATTTTGCTTTCACTGCACTTCAATTATCAAATATTATGCTTGCACATGACAGAAATAAGCGCTTTAAACCTGTTTGCTGCCTAAAGTTTACACACATCTTTAGCAAAAAGAATAAGGGTCACATTCCCATTTTAACACCAACACCTGTTTTGTAATCTCTTTTCAGTCTTTCAGCACCTTTTCCTTTCCTCCTCCTCTGAGAACAGATTGAACATATTCTGATTCTACATTCCATGTGAAGTTAATGTCGGCAGAATTTGCTACACTCTGTGACATTTTACTAGCCTTTTTTTCCTTAGGCAAAGTTCATCCCTGTGCAAAGGGTCAACATAAGGCTTGCTCAGCTGCTACCAATATGCAACCTAAGTATTCAGTCTCCGCACAAAAAGAATTTCAGCCAAAGTATATATTATACAGATGTAATTTAAATTACCCTGCCTCTAACAGGCTCAAATACGCCGTTAACTTTACCTATAGCTTTACAGGATACAAGACATTGGTTGAGTTGAGCTACCTATTCAGGTGCACACTTCTCATCCACAGAAAAGTAGGGTAATAAAAAATAACCTTAAATCAATTCAACAAATAACATACATACAAGTTGCTGGCTTAAAATACAAAGCACCACGGACTCACAATTTCATCAGATCTCAGCACAGCAATTTATTCCAGAGAAAGATGTTGCGATGTGCGATGTGCCACCAAAGATGGTGGCTCTGTTGAATCATTTAAGCATATTTCTCATTCTGTGTGCATTTCACCAGTGACACAGGTAAGCACAAAAATCTTAAAATATTTGCCTTTAGTCACAACACAGAGTAAAAAATGTTATCATAAACGGTAAAGGAGTTTGGTAGAGAAAGGGTGATTTTCCAGCTTCATCACCACCTAAATAAAAATGAAAGCCTTCAGGAAGGATTAAAGGAAGATCTATGCAGTACTAACTTTTACAGCAGCAGTCAGAGTTCACAGTAGACATTTAAGAAGCTTTACCTTTAATCAGCAATTTACAAATAATAGTTAGTGTTTCATGTCAATTGCTGGTGGGTAAAGAAGAAAAGTATTGGAAAAATAACCCAAGCCACATTTTGTTGAAAAATGATCTGAACACTCTCCCCTACAGCCCCCCATTTGCTTTTAGCGGCTTGGAATAACAAGGAACTTTTCCAAGTCCCAAATGCCTTTTGTTAATGCTAGCAACATCTCACCACACGCTCATTAAGGTCCAAATTCATCCCAGATATAGCTGGGCAGTTACACCAGAGGTGAACATGTCCTATGTCCCACCACAGGAACCCAAGTAAGGTGTGATAATATTCTCACTCTAAGACTGTTCACTTGCACCAAGTAAACTTCTTACTGTAAAAAGTTACTGCAAGTCAAAAGATGTTAACATAATAAAAACATTGTCTTGTGCTCAGCAAGAGCAAAGGAAGCATATGCTATTAGACCTTAATGCCATGTAATGTCCTGGAATTCCAGGGGGAAAACGTGAGGTTTACAACAGTGCAACAGATACTGCTAAAGAGAAGGTTTAACTAGCTAAAAAAGTAACAGAAGATCATATTTCACACTAACAGGATGTGATTTTGATTTCCCATTGAGAGGCTCTAATGCAATACTGCGCTAATATTTCATTAAGTAACATCTTCCCTTATAGCATTTGCAATACAAAAACATATTCGTCCCACTCATCTCTTGGGCACATCTGACTAGTACATTGCATTATGGTCAGAATAAGAATATGTACTGTTGGCACTATTATTTATGGATGTTTCATTTATGCTATCATTTGTCCATTCAAAACCATATTTGCAATATTAGATATGTACCAGTGGAATAGAACAGTTTGAACCACCATGTTTTTAGTTCAAAATGGATCACATATGCAACCATTTCTTTTCTAGACCCAAATCAAGAGAAAAATCCGTTTTATCAGACAGCTATCTATAAAAATTCTAACGTGATACAACATCTTAGGCCAGCAGAAGTTAACATTCTTTTCATTTTGTTTCTATTGTTGCAGTAATAAAGGATCTTGATTGGGATCCTTCTTTTTGAAGAAATAACACACACATCCCTCAAACACTGCCCTCCAGTAGGAGATGCCACGCAGAACACAAAAATGCAATGGAGAGTGTGAAGCAACAACAGGACAGCAGATGGAGGTGTGACTGGAGCAATCAATAGCCTTAGGGTTCTTTTACACACATTTGACCACACTATTAAGACTCTTCAGATTGCAGCTGCTGAATAACATTGTGACTGGTACCTGAGATTTTGTGTATAAACACTGATAAGTTATGCCTTATAAATACAGAAATGGCCAACATTTTATTAGTTTTCTCTTTAAAAAGAGGAGCAAAGCATTGACCTTTCTCCTTGAAAATAACATTTTTTTTTGCTGTTGAGTTTTCTATACTACTTTCTGCTTTAGCAAATATATTGGCCCCAGAACTACTGATATATGCTAGAATACAATATTCGTGTTCTCTTCTCAGAACATGGCTCATGCCAGCGTAGACAGCGCCTGTGTTTATAGCTGATAAATACAAGTAAAAATACTTCTGGAAAAGTTCTTATTTCAGATAGGATCATTTGTCTCCCAATTTTAGAATCAGTGCTGTATCAACTATGTCACCTATACTTAACATGAGCTAAGTATTAACTTCTCTGTCAGCATAAACCTGTTTTAAAAGGCCCTAGCTCTGGCTACTTTATTAGATGTATCAGCATGTACACATACCCACTTCGGGTTAAATGAGTACTAAGAGGTGATCCTGAGTCAACACGGAATCACATCCTGTCTTTCCACCGTTCACCATTTTAATGGCACAGAGGATTCCAACTTGAGAACACAACAGCAACTTCAATACATCCTGCTCTTAGCAAAAGCAGACAGAGAACTGGGGATAGAAAATGGTTGGCAAGTATAGGTGGAAATCTCTGCAGAGAAGCTAAAATTGTTAGCAGGGATGCTTGTCTAACTGCACAGGTGCTAGAGACCTCGGAGGGAGGGATCAGGAAGAAAGGGTATGGCAGAAAACAATTCCTTACGTGTCCCGTAACACTTTAGTGTAACTTTAGGTATCTACAAAACTAAATGCACCTGTTGTGAAATGTACCACATAGCTTCTCAAAGCACAAGTGACAGAGAAACCTTTTCTATTCATGCCCAATTCATGTTCAGCCCAAAATAAAACATGATGGTGAACTTGGCAACTGCATACACTTTTATCACAATTGAAGATTTGCTTTTAAGTATTTTTGATCCTTTGTTTTTAATAAAAGGGTGAAAATAATTTCAAGCAAAAAAGCAATTAATCTTCCAGCATAATAGGGCCTTAACTGAACAAAGGTATAGGGTGGAGAAACAAAACGGGGAAAACGTGCAAAAGGGTGAAAATAATTTCCAGCCCCCATCATTTAAAAAGCAGTAGGTTGCCATGCCCATTAGCATGGGAGGCTTACCAAAATGGAAGCAGCATTGGTAGTGCCATCTGAAGGCTTACACAACATCTAAACAGACCATAAACAACTACTTTATCTTTTTCACACTTTACAGCTTAAATATGACTTTACAATGAGAACTGATGCTAACAAATAGGTACCTTGCTTCTCTAGGCAGCAAGGTTAAAGCAGCAACCTACTCTTCATCAATCCATTTATAGTCAGTAACACAAACATTTCCCATTTCTCATCTTAGCTGCCAAGAAAGAAGGTAATTAGCTAGTTTGATTTTTTTTTTACAGAAACTGAAGTTCTTGCAGAAGAAAAATGTCAGTTATACTAAATATGAGATAATACTACAAGAAGAAATAGCCAGACATTTTTGTAGCAGTATAATAACAAAAAGTAAAATAACCTTATACTTGAAGATTTTAGTGTGTATTAACCTTCTTTTCTTTTTTCCTCTATAGCACAGTTCTCAAAAACAAAAGCAGTGGAAGTTGCATCTAGGCAATAATTCAATGGAAGAATAGTGTTTATTACAGCTTCTATAAACTGAAAGGACTTTGTTATCTCTTCAATAACATCAACAATTATGCCAGTGGAATAACATATTAACTGTGGAGGTTAATTAGAAGTGTGCCTTCAAATACCGTATACACAATTGGTGCAAGTAGTTTTCCTATATTAGTCTGCGCAGACTTTTCCTGAAAGGGCTCCTTGAACAGAGAAAGCTTTCTAATATAAAAGAAGAATGCACATTCCTTGGGCTTCACAAATTCAGGTATCCTAGTAGCCCTGCGGTAGCCCTCTTCTTAGAGATGTTTATGGTTACTGTTTTAGCACTATAATATTCCAAAAAGGCCACCAGCTTCAGAGAAGAGTCATTCTGTCCTGCTGCTGGACACTCCAGCTAGTGAAAAGAGATTAAAAAAATCTGTTTACGCTTTGCATCTTTTAACATTTTATGAAGCAATTAAGCACTTATTTAAATCAGGCAGTCAAGAGCAGGAAATAGCCAAGGAAGACATCATGAAGAAGCAGGAGGTCTCCACAGGTTTTTTTTTCCCCATAGCTTGGCTGAAATGTTACTGAAAACATCTAAGTAGTTACTATCCACAGGCATCCTTACAAAACTGGCACATAATGTTTACTGTACACATTATTAGAATACAATAATATCCAATATATAAACATTGCATGATATGTTCTGGTTTTCATTACTCTTATATCACCTATGAGTATATTTTTTTCAAGAAAGGTGAGCAGGTTTACCTTTCCGACAAGCCAAACTACCTGAAGGGCTGAGTTGTACCTGAAGAGTTCAATCAGGATGAATTATACTCTTAAAATGTCTATATTTGAAGTATTAAATTGTTGTTTAACAAATTAATGTTTGTCTAAATGTTACCATGGTCCCCTTTGCTGGCATATTTGTGTACCTTACATGTACAATAAAACAAGTGAGTTTCGAGGCCAGAAAATCATTCTTGCATGGAATCTATAAACAATCACCTGCCAAACAGTGCAAAATATGAGGGATAATAGTTTTTTCATAGGACCATAAAACAGAAAAGTTCTTTACCTATAAAACAGATCAATATCTTCTGTATTTTCATTTTAACTTGTCTTTACATTGCTTGGAAAAAAAATTGCTAATATCTTATCAGAGCACCTTGGTGAGTTTTACAACTTGTGTAGTTTTTTTTATAACACCTTATTGCTATCACAGGTCAAAAGGTAAAGTCTCCTTGCTGCAACTTATCTTTCGGTGAGATTAATCAGTACCTGCTCTGATGTGAAAACCAGGAAAGATGTTGTCAAAAGGGACTGGAGCGGTGCATAGGTCTAGCTGCATGTGAGAAAAATCTGTTAACAACTTTGGATTTCACATCAACCCATGTAAAACCACAATTTTTTAATGTATGCAAATAGATATATAAACTTGATTGCACTCTTTTTCCTGGCACTTACAAGGAAAGATGTAACATTCAATGAAGACAATGGTTATTTTGAGGTTCTAATCACACAGTTTGCATCATTCTGATGTAATTAAAAAGTAAGCACACGTTTCTAGAGCTACCAGCTGCAGCACCCAGTACTCCAAATGCGAGCACTTGCCATGTGACCTTCGTATGGATGCACTGATAATTTCATGATCTATTTTCCTTCTTACACAATAAAATGTTACCAGGTTCCCACATGATAATACCTAAAAATAACTCTACAGCACTAAGTTGAGACATTGACAGAGCTATATTAGTGTTAGAATAGTTTAGTGTCCCCAGGTGACAAAATTCAATTAATGTATGAGTATTTAGTGCCTTTCAAGCGAAGCTTTTACCAATAAAAAAAAATTTCACTATTCCTTTCTGTGCAGTTTAATTAAGAAAGGAGATGGTTTTCAAATCAACTTTAACACAAAACCAACTGATACCAAAATGTGCCTGGATGAACCAACTGCCATATAAAATAAATGTGCCTCTTCAGTCCAGAAAAACTACGTAGGCCATTATAATAGCAAGGATAGAAGCAATGATCTTTCCTTTAGGGGAGGAAAGGGAGAGGTATGAAATAAATAAATAAAAAAAATTATTTTGTGTAAACATACAGAAGCAGATACTAGGCTGGTTTTGTTCCAAAAGAGCATTACTTACGGGGAAAAAAAACAAACCTATAATCTCATTTATAAATTTGTTTCTCTTATTAAGTCAAAGAACAGAGTTGTATAAACCTGAAGTATTGTCTAGAAAGGCATGACATTAATTTATCTCTTCGGGAGTGCTCAAATAACCTTGTTGTGGCACCACTTTTTTTGTTGCTATAATTTTCATTCTTTTTTCCAGTGATGGGCACACTCAAGCAAATTAGTTATTGGAGTTTCAGTAATCATGTTATCTTTTCCAAAGTATTTGATGGAACTCACTGTCTGAAATTCAATTAATAAACCCGTACTCTTTAAGTTACCTAGTAAGTTGTTATATGCTTGAAGAATTGCCTTACCATCCTGTGCAAACTACAGCTACGTAATATATAAAACACGAGGCACTGGCATGACACCATGCTTAATTGAAGAAACAGTGGGAGAAATAACATCAATGCAAAACTGACTCGAAGAAGTCTTTGCTAGACAAGAATAAACAAACGAACAAATGCAACACTGGGAAAAAAGAGCTCTTAATCTGCAAGTAAGTATCTGGACACTACAGAGGATCAAAGCATGAACATTAGTCAAATATTTGCAGGTAGCCATTATTTCAAGGGATATAGAGTAACAGGAACAGATAGATAGCTTGCAAGAAGATAGAAATAAGTGTATGACTATGGCTTTAACTATTGCACTGTTGGGTCAAATGCACCCATCACATATCCATTGATCCAGACAGGTGCTGCTAGAGAGTGCCCTGACTGGAAAAAAGGAGCACCAGAAAGGTTCATAATCAGAGCCTGAGCATCAATAAAATTACACCTTGTGTGGAAAATCATACCTGGCACCTGGGAAATGCCTAGAAGGAACATAGGCATCTTGCTTAAAACTTTTGTGAGGTGCCAGGACAACAGAAGCAGCAGCAGCACCTGCCATCACAAGTGACTGAGGGAGCAGAGAAAGGTCATATGCAAAGTCAGAGGGACTGTAACTTCTCTTTTGGAGAAATCTCACTTCTGAGTAATCCCTGGCTACCTTATATCTTGGCGGCAGCTCTAAGCATTTTCTTCCACAAATCAGAAATCTTGCCACATAACACCTTCCAGAACATGTGGGAAGAACTTATAATGACTAGTTAATTTTCTTAGCAGACATCTACTGAGAATAACTTCACCTAGAGGCTTTCTCATCTGTCACAAAAGTGTTCCTCATAGCCCCTAACTTCCTTACCAAGAAGCCAGCAGCCTGCTTAGAAACCCATGTCTGAACTGAATTACAACAATTTCAGTGAAGTTCTAAACTCAGTGACCTTCTGGAAAGCTAAATGTTGTTTCCCATCCATTCAACGTCCCTGCCATCTGAAATCTCTCGTTGTTCCAGTAACTCTTTTCTTTCTGCAAAATCGTCTTAGAATTTTATCTGTCTACACCTGAGAAGATAAAATACAGCTGTAATAGCAAATTTTTGCCTTTGCAGACAGCCTATAAAAGCTAGAGCTTTTAATCCAGGTCCCGAGTGGAGAAAGAGATACTGCCAAAAAATTATTTTTGGCAGTGTATCTTCACTTTGCTTAGGAGTTTAGATGGCCTAGAAAATTGACTAGGTATGTAAGGAGGGTGGGTTTGCTTTTTTAAAAAATCTGACTCTGAAACAGATACACTAGAAAAGTTTGAAAGCACAGATATACCCCAGTTGCAGCATCTAATTAACAACACGGTGTGGCACAGTAAGTTATATCATTATCTGTTTCAGCACTCAAAATATTTACAAACTACAGGATGTTGCTGCCTCAGAAGTATTTCTGTATGAGCTACACTCATTGCTATAGAAAATCTGGATGTCAGATATATTGAAACTGAATACCAGTAAAATTTCACCTTCAATTTTTTTGAGTCCATTCACAGGCAGGTGACAGGTAAGGGCTTTGAATGAAGAGACTATATAGCCAGGTAATATAACTGGCATATTGCCAAGATGAAAAGCAAAAGATAAGTAATCTGTGCTGCAATATCACTGTCATAGACTCTTTGTTGCAGTGCCAGAGATGTTTTAAAGGGAGATTTGGCTTTTTTGAACACCTTTAATAGGCTTCCTCAGAGTTTTAATTAGTACAAGATCCAAGCAGAAGCTGACAGCTGGCAGAATCTCCTGTCGTGAGTTAAAGTCAATCTAATTAAGATTCTGGAAGGAAAACATATTCCTCCCAACACCCTTAATCAGTCAGGCTTGGTTGGAAATACAATATGGAACCTTTTGCCTTGACAACAGCATAACCTTGGAGATATGGCACTTCCAAACAACAATAATGGAGTGATTTCTTCATATGGAAATTTAGTAAAACTCCTACTAAATCTCTGAAATGTATTCTCCACCTTTCCCTTAATAAATGTTAATATAATTTAGGATGATTTGTCATACTTAAGATTTGGCATTTTATGACTGAGACATTTTGTGCTAGTGAAGTCATGGACAGTGACATATAAGCTGCCCCTAAGAGGTGATTCAATTTTTTTTTCCCTGGCACTTGTAAGGATATCTTGCTATTTACAGCTTAAGTGGAAATAAAATGAGAACATTCAGGCTGAACATATATACACAGGCAAAGGCAGATTTGTCTTAATCACAAGCCAAGGGCTGTCTTGTCAGCTCAGGTTCACTTGCCAGCCTGAACCTCCAGGTGTCTGTGCTCTTTGTACTCTTCTCTGTCTGGAGAGAGCTGGCTCTCAGGGCAGAGAGATTCTGCCACTCAAACTTTGCTTCTGAAGCAGCGTAACCAGAACTAGCTCAGACTTCGGGGTTCCGCAAGCTTAATCCAAGCTTGATGCAGCTACCAAAAGTCCATCTACTGTTGACTTTTTTTATGAGAACACTTCAGTTGCATTTTAGTCGCAAACCCAAGCTTCAGATTCTCCCTTATGTTTACCTAAAATCATTACTGCCTACAACTAGTTCCCAACACCTGGTCCACTCCTGACATGGCAGACTGCAGACAGCTGAAGACACCTGGTGAATATGGTCTGGGAAAAAATGCAAAACCAAACAATCCAGCACAGACCACTGACCAAGGACTGCCTTGAGGATCGATACAACTCCAAGCAAGCCAAAGCACCACAGCAGACATGAAGATACATTTGAATAGAAATCTCATTTAGAATCACAGTATAAATCCTCCTCTGCCTTTTTTACCTCCACTATCTTTTTCTACCATGTACTCACACTTCAGCAATGACTTAGTACCTGTACTGACATTTTGCACAAGGCCTGGTTCTCCATTGCCATATACAATCATTTATCGCTCTGCAAATGTAGTAAGATTGCAGATACCATAGTGTCATCACATTTTATAGTCCTATAGTAAATGACTTCAGAAGGCAAAAGACAGTCAGGAATCAGGCCTACAGTACTTAGAGCGATTACAATGAGTATGACAATGATCCCTCTCTTTGTAAAACAAAATCCTAGGAAATGTGTATACACTGAGGTTAAAGCCTCTTGGAGCAGCTGCTAAGATGCTGCTTAGACTTCTCAATTATACTATTAAACCAGCAGCAGCCACCCAGGTGATTTGATTCTCTGTACAGAAGCTGTGCAGTACAAAGAATAAAGATGCTGATTTTAATAGCAGATTTAAGGCAGCCCGGCCAGCACAAGCTGCAATGACTCTGAAACAAGCTGCACCAGCAAACTCTTCTTTCTGTTCTCCCAGTCATATCTGAATAATCTAAACAACAAATGTAATTGTGGCAGCTAATACCCCAAACCTACCAGGTGGCTCATGGGACACAGAGAGCTCTGAGAGAAAGCACTGGGAGTAAGCAAGTGTTCAGAACGCTGCCATTTTGTACTACGATAAAACCAGTGACAAAGCTGCCCTTGAAGTACACTGCAGCATTATGAATATTAATACTTAAAATTTGCTCAGTCTTACATACCTTTTGGATAGTACTTTTGTATGTGCAGGATATACCCCTCCTAACAAAGACCAGAGAAGAGCTGCCTTTTACTCATGATGTATTGCTTTTTAGCTGTTCAGATGGGTAGCTACAGGGCCATGGCCAAGGAAGCTGCATTTCCTTCAAGCTACCATATTCTATAGACAGGCAGTCTCCTTGTTTTTTACTTTCAGCATTACATGTCCCCCTTCTTAAGTCAGCTAATTTTACTTCTGCCATTTTCACTTCAGCTCAATATCCAAGTTACTGTTCCAAATCCAGTGCAGTTAACTTCTTATTCTCCATCCTTCCATCACTGTGTTTTCCTCTGCAAACCCACAACACACAATTTATTCCCATTATCAGGACACCTTCCTTGACTTAAGCTGCTGTGGCATTCACACCAAGTACACAGTTACAGCACTTCTACTTCCATCCTCACCTCGGCTGGCGGCCGTCAGGCAGTAATGACTGTCCTCTCAGCACCAGCCCCTTTCCCTCCTCCCTCTTCTGCCCACAGACTGCCCCAGTTTTCACTGATCTCTGAATATCATCTCCCAGCCTGAGCTTTCCACCGCCTCGTCTTTCAAGGACTTTACCTGCACCTCCACAAATGCTCTCACTAGTACATGCATCTTCTTGTAGAATTAACAGGGTAAACACCAAAATTTAAAAGACGACTTATCAAAAATAACACACGAAGAACACATGCATAAAAATGTAACAGACAGTTATCAGACAGTTTCCTGATGCAAAACTATTTTTATACTGGTACAACATCACTGATTTAAGCAAATTATCCTTGAATTAATAGCATATCAGGAAGGTAAAAAAATCTTAGCCAACATTTAGCCTCTTCTCTAGAGCATACCACCCAAACCCCCGCACCTTTATAGACGCACAAATAAAAAAGCAGCTAGGCTGGGACTAGGAAAGAACACAAAGTCCTTCAGAAAATTTCATGCTTCAGGATATCAACTTAAAATAGACCATCTTAGCCCCACAAAAACAAACTGGACAAACCTAGACCTCAATCCCGACCCCCTTTCCAGGGAGATTATTGCCCCCTCATCAATTCAGGAGGCCTCAGGTCATCTTTTAATGACATAAACAAGGCAGAAATGAACATCACAAACACCAAACTTTCAAAACTGATTATGAAACCATGCAAATATTTGCTTGTTCAAGGGCTTCATCCCATCACCTTCGAATCATCATATGAGAGGGGTCTGGGATGGGGGCTGCAACACAAGGGAGGGCAAGCAGGGAGCCTGAGCAAAGCCTCACATACCTGCAAGGGCTGGTGGTGGTGACATGCTCCATCGAGTCTCAGTCGTCCTTGAGCCAGGTCAAGTCCAAAAAACAACCTTGAAAATCCAGAGGAAAGTCCAGGAGGTCTGGAGAGAGGCTGCCCACAGCCCTACTGGAAAGGGGTAGAAGGTCCTGGTCTGAGCTTAAATAGGGCTCTGGCCCAGGTGAGGCTGCTCAGGGTCATTAACACCTGCTGCCCGGGCTGGGGCTGGGCAGGGTGGTCAACACCTGCCAGGGCCCTCGGCACCCTCACAAAGTGCACTTATTTCACGAGGTACGGTTACATCTGTTACAAATGAGCAGGTTGACTTCAGCAATAACATTTTGAAGCACAAAATGTGCATTAAATCCTCCTAGTCCTCTCAAGCAAGGAGCTTGCTACTATCTTACAACTTTATTTTTATTTATGGCTAACAGGAATGTCAGAAATTAGGAAGCACTAAACTAAACCCTAATCTTAGTCCAAAATGCATGCCAAAGACATCAGTTACGCACAGTGCACCTTTTAAATTGACCTTATACGGCAGGAGGGCTGAAGCAGCTTTGCTGGGGTAAGAAGAGCAGGCTTCCCCACCACCTTCATAGAACAGAAAAACCCGTGGGTGGCTTTATCTGTGGTTCACAAATGAGTCGACAGCCTGCTCCAAAGTACCTGTGGCGTTTTCCTATCACACAAATCAAGAAACAAAGGAATTCGATAATTAAGGGCAAGATGTTAAGTTGGTGTAAAGTGCTTTATCTCCCCGATTTAACTGGTGTGATGAAGAGTTTGCATGAGCCAGGATTTGGTGCAGGGTTGATGGCAACAGCTTTACACATACATTTACATGCAAAAACATTAACTACAAGATTGGAATTGCACTATATAGGATTGTGATATGAGACAAACCAAAGACAAACAGGAGTCTAAAGTAAACCATTTTCTATTTTAAGCTTCTCCAGTGTAGAAAATCTCTCTGCCACCCTGGAGTGTCATTTTTGAATAGTACCAAAGATTATTCTCTCTTCTATAGATTCTAGTTTCTAAAACTACTGGTCTAAACAATTAGATACCCTGCCGGAAAAGTGGACAACAACTGAGGCCTTAGAGGACTTTCTGCCCTGTTACATGTGCTCTGCTTGCGTGAAGCACCATGAAAGGTGAGGATATGGAGTTAGATTTTTCCCAGTCCCTGAAGCAATCAGTGTATTCCTTGGAGTATGAAATTTGATTACACTTATTATCTTAGCTTGCATAGCTCCGACTGTCCTTACTGCATATAAAATACTTCAATCCTGTTAAAGATCCTGCACAGCACTTGACTTGATATCTTCCTCAGGCAGAGAATGCTACAGGTGGGCTGTGCTACATTAAAGTCCACTGATCTGAATGTCAAAATATCAGATTTCATCAGTAAGACTTTACACCACAGGCCAAGGTAGAAGCACATGATAATAGGGCAGCCTGGGGAAGCTTCAAGTGTCATTGTTAATGCAGCACCTGATCTGTAAGTAAAATATATTTATACTCCATCCTCAGTGGCTATCAATGCAAGTCCTTTCAGGGACACTAATTTTAACCTTTAAAATTGACAAATCATTTTATACTTGGCAGGAAGACTTAAGCAGTCAATGGAATCTAACTGAATAAGAAATCACAAAACACCTGAAATGAAGAATATGGTTTAAATTTCTTACTTCTCTCCCACCCTCACATCTGTCTGTGATGGATGACATGACAGAAAAATCCTCACTAAATTCTAAGTAAATCAGAATTAGCAGAATGGCACTACATTTATCTTATTCAATAACAGTTTTTTGTTTTTTTTTGGTGTCATCCTTTGGTTTTCTAGTTTATAGCATTATTCAGTGCAGGGGCTGAGACAAAAAGGCTTGAAGATTAATAGAGCAGAAAGAAGGGGTGAAGGCCAAGTGCTTTCACAACACACAGATTAAGTGCATTAAGGAAACACATTATGATCAAAATATGTTTTTCTCAATGACAAAATGTGTTAAATTACCCACTGCAAGAAATTGTGCTTCTGAACACAACATAGTTTGCTTGCACTAATAAGGAAAACTTGAGTTTTTTCTTTCCACAAAGTGCCTTAGCTTGTTACTTACTGAAAAGGTGAGTGATAACAAAGTAAACCATTTAAGCAGTAGTGCATTTCAAAGTTCAGTGCAAAAGGAATGACAGTTGCTTAATACTTTTGGAAAAAATGATAAATATGTTATTTGCTTTTGCAAGTTGTTCAGAAAAAAAACTTTAGTCTTATGACAGCGGTTGTCCAGCAATATATAAATGCTCCCTCTACCACTCCCAGCTCTTTTTCCACTCGCAATTAACGCATGTAAGAATTACCTAGCTAATTCTGGTAAATAATGTCTGAGAGAAAACACAGCATACCAAGTTGTTGAACACCAGAATTACAGGAAGGTTCCATTGTTCTCTACCCAATTAAGCCACATTCACCATGTTTGAGAATACAGCACTGACTCAGATGGCATTGTAATTGTAAGCTCATTTATTCAGCGAATGCATAGAGTGCTGCAACATTCATTTGCTGTAGTACTACAGGAACACCTCATATATAGGCATAATTATTTAACAAAAAGCATGCTGCCAAGGTTGAGAGAAATTAATTTGGAAACAAGTGGCATATTCATGAGTATGTTTCCTTTGCTATTTGTATGCCTCCAACTCAATCATAATAAGTACTTTTGAGGAAATAATTGACTTGGTCATTCAATCTGAACATGTATTTGAAGGTTATTAAACTCAGACACATGTCCACAGAATTCATATATTGAAAGTGCAATTAAAATTGAAATACAAAATCAGTCTTCTAGTCGTAATACAATTCTATTGTCTCATGACAGTAAAATATAGCGACATTCACATCAGGTGCTGACACTGAACAATTCACCTCATTCTTAAACTTTTCTTTCCAATTAGTCTTAATTCCCAATCCAGTTACCCATTTTTTGTTACAATTCTGAACACGTATGAAAAATAAATATGCAGGTGATTCAAAGCATGCCAGTAAACACTAGTAGCTGTAGGTAGTTTTGTTTACTTCCTCTTAAAAAATTTGTTTAATTCTGTTTTGTTTATCCCAGTCTTTCCTGAAATATTTGAGGCTCCTAGTTAAGATTTCTTGGAAAAATTGTGCCAAGTTCTTTTGCCTAGCATTGGATCTGTAGACAAAAGACCTGAGAACTGAAACAATACAAAAAAGTTCTGAACACATCCATATATAGTTGTTGATGCCAATCTGGCAAATCACTTGAGGCCCTGATTACATTTAAATATCAGGAAACTTAGATTATAAATTGAAGCTAATTTCTACTCACATTCAGATGCAGCACATTCTCTGAAGAATTTTAAATTAAAGTTTAACTCAATCTTAAACCTTAATTTAGCAGCACATCAAGTTTAAACCTACCCAACAGTTATAATAGCTGTATTTTGTAGATGCAAAAGCCTTGACTTATTTTTTGCAAAATCACATGAAATACAGTGAATTTTTATGAATATAAAAGATCCACAGAAATAATACATATTGTCATGGTGACTAGGATCTATAGCTCAAGTTTATACTGAAAGATTCATGATCTAGTTAGATGAGGATTCATGGCAGTAGACTTGAGTCATTGCAGTAGAAAAGTGATGAACTGTCAGAAATAGAAAAAGCAAAATATTTCAGGTCCTATTATCAGATTTCATCTTACATATCAATAATTTCTACATCTAAAAGCATAAATGCAATTAAATAGCAGTTAAAGAATGTTCTCTCTCTCACCTCACCAGATTAGCTCACCTCAGACAGATTATGTTTCGTATCCCCAACCCAAAAATGTAAAAAATGAATGGGAACTTTCAAACTGAGTAGCTTTGGACATGCAGTGCTAATGTCCTTTTAAGTGAGTCAATAAAGTAGTGGACTTCAGAGCACAGTAAACAGACACACTTGAGCAGCTGTTCATCAGCTGATTTTCCCTGTGGTTATGATCACTCGTTTTTAAACCCAATCCTACAGCAACATTTTTGCTTAGACATCTAAACCAAAAATAATTTCACTGAGACTTCTGGCCTCATACATAGAGTTCTGATTCATTCTTTAGGGAAATTCTGTTATATTATACCAACTGAAAGATTAGTATATCTGAAATATTAAACAGGGAGAAACAATAATCCAAACCTATTAGACCTTTCAAGCAATTGCGTTATCGTTCTCCACTGCTTTCCTCTCTGCGTAGTCAAAATGCCATCATCATGATTTTCTACACAATTCAGTGAAAGTTGAAACTCTTTTTTTTTTTTTTTTCTTCTCTGAGAAGTGTAAATTCTAGGCAGGGTAATTTTCCCAACATTGTAAATTATACACGTCTTTGTTGAAAGAAAAAAATAGAGCCACATTTCTTTCTGCTCGTTGTGGCACTTCCACAGTAAAGACAAGGAAGTTTTTATCAGCTTTTTAAAAGTATTGACATGTTCTGATTAAACTCTCCTAAGACTTCCTACATATATTTCATAAAGGATGCCTTTCTGACAAAGTTCTTGAAGCTTATTATCAGAATCACCCAGCAGCGGATAACCCAGATGAAACACTTTTGCGCTAACAGTTTTCCCCATGCTATTGTGTGTTGAAAAAAATATCAAAATTATTCTGCAAAACAAGTCGCTGGTGACTAAACATGTGCTCAATTTTATTTTGAAGCATTTGCATTCTCTTTTACTTGACGACAGAGAAATTCAGTAAGAGAATATACAAATAAGGTATAGAATGCAAAGCAACCCTAAAATGAGTTGGTTTATGCTAGGTTTTAGGATTTTGCTATGCGGGCATATCAGTGATATTTTCTACTAATATACACATAGCAGTTTGCATATTAAGCACAGAATTTTCAAAAGTAGCCAAGTGTTCTGGGAATATATTTTAACTTGCAATTCACTGGATTAGTTTTCCTTAATCACTCTGTATAGTGGCTTACTGACGCTCATATAACTCAGCAATAGACAGTCACTTTGTTTTATATCTTTTGAGTGGAAAAAAATGTTTATTTTCCATTCTTATTATTTATTTCCAACTGAAGTTGAAGACTTATCTGAAAAGATGTTTGACCAAGCATCACCTGCCCAGGAATACCACTGCTTTCTACCGCTAATGCAGCCGAATTAATACAACAATTTTTCCAGACTTGCTATAAAGACGGTATAACAAACTAATTTTTTTATCTGGCAGCAAATTGGATTTTGTTTGGAAAATTCAAGGCAATAATATTCACATTACACACATGGGCACATTTTTTCCCCTTATTTCATCTATGTCAGAAAGATCTCATCTATTCAGGATCAAATTTCATTCCCATTTAATACAAATGCAGTGATTCAAAGTTTACACTTGAAAAATGTGAAAAAATAGGCACCAAAGTGGTCATTCAGTCACGTAACTTTTAATCAGGGAACTGGTATCAGTTCAATACAGTAAAACCTAGTAAAACTGCTTTTGCTTCCATTAACTCTGAATTTGGATATTTGACTTCAAAAGGACTTTTAATAGAAGTTAAGGTAGAACTGGCACATAAGGCTGGAGGAACAAATCAGAAATATTACTGGAGAAGAAAAAAAGGCTGAAACGGTTGAGGCCTGGAGTGAGCAAGATCTAGGTTACATTCCTGTGTGTGACACTAAATTATTTTCAGGCGCTGGGGCAAATCACTTAAGTTTCCACGTTTCAGTCCTCATGGATGAAAAGAAATGAATTTGCTCCTTCTACCCTTATAGATCCCTGTCCCTTAACTTTAAGAACAGTTTTTAGTTAATGAATTTATATGTATGTATAATACATAATTAAATGCTAATCTAGACATATATATGTATATTTGCAATCTCCACTTGAAAAGCAATCTCTTATGTGGATTCCAAGCACTAATGTTATATAAAACAGACAATAAATAATCTCCACAGAATTTAACTATGGCAGTGCAGAAGCAAAGGAATACAGAAATAGGAATCTGTGAAAACATCTGCATAGCTGTCTTTTTTTTTTTTGTCTGCCTACACAGTTACCTTAGGATTAATCTGAATTATAGGGAAAAGGGAGGGAAACAAAAAACCCAACAACACATGGGTAGCTTAACACTTCTGGCTTTGCAAATAGCAAGTGAACAAATCTCTTTCACTGCTGGTATTTCAAGACAAAGATATGCAACCTATGAAGCGACATAATGTACTTTGACGCACTATTTGTTAAGATAAATTAATAAACAGCACCTTTGGGTGCAGCCAATTCATTCAGTTCCTGTCACAGTTGATTAGAGTATCTGACTGAGCTGTAACAAAATGGAAAGTGCATGAATACATGGTATTTTCCTTTGTTTACTTAATGCAGAACAATTACTGCTTATTCATTTCACCAATCACAATTTTCTCATAAACAGTGAGCATTTCTACTTCTTGCTTACAGTGTTCAAATGAAAAGGGTAGTTACTCACATTTTATTATTGCCCAGAGCTCTTGGTTACTGTGAAATAGAGTAGTGGCGATCTAAATATGTAGCATATAGTCTAATTAATCACATTTATTAGAAAGAGCTATGATTAGCAATATTATGACAAAATCACAATGTCTGAACAGTGTGTAAATTTAATCTTGGAATGTTGGACCCTCTAACACTAATGATATTCCAGTAGTGTGTGCATACTGTAGACAACTTCTCATCAGCTTGAATATTATAAATAAAAATAGCATTCGTGAAACATCGATATTCTGCTCCACAAGCACTGCCCTTTGCAAAATGTGTTCAGGTCATCCTAAATGAATTTCTCACTGTTTCCATGCTGTGAAAATAAAATACTTTTAAGTTCTTCTTTTTTTTTTTAACCTGTCTTTGACTACCATTCTCCCATGGGTTATTGCAGATTTCTTTTCCAGTTTCTACTGTACATTATTATAGAGTATCCCTCCCTCTTTAATTTTACTGCTACTGCATCTATGCTACTGGTGTAGGAATACTCTCCTGTAGTAGGCATATAACTACTTTAACCAGTAACTTTCCATGGGGAGCAATGCTATCTTTGCTTTATCCTATGCAATCTTCCTTACAGGGACCTGATTACCTTCTAAGGTTACTTCACATCATTCTAGCAACTTGAAGAGTATTTTCATACTTTGTAATCATTATTTGCTACCAACGACATGTAAAAGCTTACTGCACATGGGAATCAAGCCCAAAGGGTTGAATTAAGCCCTAGCTGAACTATGATCAACGTAGCCACTGACTCCAGTCAACCAAAATTGTTTTTCCTCTACATTTTTTATCTTTAAGATCTTCAGTGTATGCTGAACTTTTCCTGCTTATATAGACTTCACTATGCGAGAGATCAGTGGCGTAAACGCTAAATTGGCTGGTAGGAATCCTTTAGTTCTATTATTGGTGCTGATGTTCCCACTGTGTCTTTTGATAAGTTAATGAAGTTTAATTTAGCAGGAGCTGTGGGTGCTAAACATACTGAAAATTGGGCTCCCTATCAAAAGTCGTTCAATTATGGTTTAAATCACCTAATTTCAGGTAGCTAGCCCCCCTGCACCACTTAAAATTTCAGGCAATAGGCTTGCAGTTGCATTATCAGGTTTAATCTGTTAATACAAGACAATTTGATAAGCATTACTATCATACAGAACCACTTACACATAAATCTTATCTCAGACCTTCTGTGGAGCATTTGAAATCACAAGAAGTACAAATATGTTGTGACCAGGCAGGTATCTGCCTTCTCTGCAGTCTGGAGTCTGTCTATGGGTAAACCATAATTAAAAAAAAAAAAACCAACAAAAGAAGCCATTTCCATTAATATTTATTGGAAGCATATTTTCTATCTAAACACTTCTAAGGCTTTTATTTGCATAATAAGAATGTCTCATATTCATTAATAGATTTTATCTGCAGATTAGCTCTGGGATTTTCTATTCTTCTCTGAAGCCAAAAAGCAAAGAAACTGGGTTTGGCCAAGGTCAGACAGAAACTTGGGCTGAACTGCAAACTAAAATCGTGACACGATGTGGCTGTTGCCTTTCAACAGCCATTCTTCCACCATTCTGCACTATAAGATACAAATTTTTTCTAACATCATTATTGCCTTGTTTCCTTGTGTCACAAAGCATACAGAGCATGGGATAACTCAACAAAACACGCAGAGCACATGGGGGACCAGCAATTTTTAGAAGCTGTGATTCAGAGCCTGCTAAACAGAGCCTGCTGCAGCTCCTCCCGGCACAGCTCTGTGCCAGCTGCAGGCACTGTGGAAGGCAGCATTCCTTGCCCAGGCTGTTGTAGCCTCGAGGCAAAATCAAGGGAATTACGATTTTTAAGCTCCTCTTCTTTCTTGTAGCTGTTGCCCAGGCAATTTTCTGCATATGATGAAGAGGAAGCCAGTGGCTCCCTTGGGAGAAGGTCTCCTGTGTATCACACACCTAGACCAGCTCAAAAACCTCACGGTCACCCTGTGTGAAAAAGGCAGCACACAATTTTGATGTGCTAGTGTGGTACAAATATCACAGTTGGGAGCCTCAGATGTAACCAATTGAACAGATGTTCTTTTTATGTATCTTTGCTAGAAAGTCAGTATTTCATGGCACTGGTACTTGGACCACTTCTTTTCCATTTAATCAAGAAATGCTGGAATGTGCGGAGTGATGGATGGGATGGGCCTGGTCCTAACTCCAGTGAAGTCAAGGGAATAACTCCTTCAGATAAAATGGACTTTGCATTAGGAGTTAAGTGCCACGTGGCTATAAAGACTGCTGACACAATCACTGTAATTTCAGAAAATAGCTTGTTCTTAAGAGACACCCTGAAGACTTTCTGTGTTTAAAAAAGAAAGAAAGAAATTTTGCTCCTAAGTCTGTTTAAGCTTCTTAACTGTATCAAAAGGCATGAAAAGAGTTAGGAAAATGAAGCTCAGAGGAGATAAAAGAGCCAGTCAAAAGATTTTTGAAAGAATTAAATATTATTAGGGGATGATATGAGAGAGTACAATAGAGCCACAAGGTTTGAAGAATTACCTGTTCTCTGCTATTAGGTGCAATGATTATTTCCTGCTATCTACCATTGGGAAGAGATGCTTTGAGGGAAGAAAAGACGTTTTTGTAATCCTAACCATCAGTCTCTTACTGTTATTATTAAACCCTTGCACAAGGGAAATCCAGTAGGTTCTTTGAAAAGCAAAGACTATATTAAAGAGGGATTTATCTTTGCAAATATACAGCCTGTAAACATGAGACATAAGGTAATACAATAAAATACAAACCAACACTGAAAAAACCCTCATGCAGTTATTTTAATTATTGCTCTCCTGGACTTAAATTGCAAGCAACTTTTAGAGGTTTTGTACAAATGAAATGTACTCAGTGCTCACCTGTTTCAGGAATACAGGCTTAAAAGCAGCCACATAGTGATTATGCAGAGCATAGCAAAGGCTACTCCAATAAGACTTAACATTGTCTAATATGAGCAACAAATGATTGACAAAAGAGGTATCCAAGCACCTGGATAAAAGCCAGGAAGTCTACTTGTGCTGTTTTGGGCATGTTCAAACATTTCCATTGAAGTTTAAGACATAGGTATGGCTTTTTCTTTTACAGAATGCTTTATAAACAATAATACAGCCACAGTTACATGCAATTTGAAGAGAAATAAACAGGGTTTAGACAGGTATCCATTACAACAGAATCTGACTTCACTTGGTGCTATGCATTGTACCATCTTCATGTGCAATTCTGAATTTCATTAGTCCTTGTACCACATGGCATCATGGCCTAATGATTCAAGATTCATTGGGTGACATATGGCCTATAGTTTCCAAATGTATTCCCAGATTGGGAACATTTGCTCCCACTCTTGTGCCAGTATTCACTTTACCTATGGATAAACTGCTCTGTCTGTTTGTGAGACACTGTGCCTCACTGAAGTTATACGGATTAAAAATAAATCTTCCCACGCCCCTATTCTTTTCTTCACACCCATCTTCCATCTCTTACTCCAGACCTTCTTCCTATGCTCTAACACACAGTTGACAATACTTACAGACAGGAGATGGGCCAAGTCCATTAGGTCTATGAACCAATCCTTCACCAAAGGTTGTTCAATGTTACCTGCAAGGAAGTATAAAAGGAATAAATACAGGAAATATGTTCCTGTGAGTCTTTAGCAGAAATAATAGCAAAGGAAGAAGTTGAAATGCTTCTCACCAAATACATAAAATGTTGTTATGCCAAGGGAAGAGGATAGGAACAAATGCCAAATAACTAAATCTGATACTGACAGGTCAAGATTTGGCAGATGTGAATGGTATGGGGCAAATGGAGGCGTAATTCTCAGTCTACCTAAATTCCATACTGAAACGAGCTAGATTTTCTATCTTTGTCTTGACAAAAAAAATCAAGTTTATAAGGACAAATATAATGGAGTTACACTACAAATTTTAATTTATTATGAAATCTTAACACTCAACTATCATTACCAGATAAACATATAGCTTAAATATCATTGACATCTGGAATGGTTATACCAACGTCTGCACTATAAAGAACCCCAAACTAACTGTATGCAATAGCCATTAGTATGCAATGGATTTCAAGGAAATCTCCACACAGTTATGGCTTTTATTTCATTTGGAACAATTGGAAAACCAGTAATTCTCTGTATTTTGGATCAATCATTGTTCTTTCCGGTACTGCTGAGAAGCTGTCAGTTCCATTGCTGATAATGATTCCTACAATGCAACCTCAATCAAAAGATACAATAATAACATTGATTTCAAATCTAGTTGTTAGTTTTCCAATAAACTCTTGACATAGCAGCTGCTATTTTTTCTCCATGAATCATATTTTGACCATGATCTCTTTTTATGAGTGCATCTTATAGTTTTTTTATTACTATAAAGAACACATCTTACAGCTTCTCTCCCTCTTCTTTTCATTTAGTCTAGTATTTTGTATTATTTCATTGATGTTAATAGCAGAATTTTCCCTTTCATTTCTTTAATGCTGCATTTATTTAGCCTTAGCTAGAGCAGAACAAATGCTTTTACAGTCCAGACAGAAGTCTGAATAAGTTTATATGGTGAGTGTAAAGTCCACAGGGTAATCTGTAACTGTGGATTATGCTTTCTATTATAAAATACAACTGTGAAGTACTTAATATGTAAAAGCTGTACTAAATTTTAACTGCACACCATAGTTGCAAATCTATATTTTAAAGTGCTGGGATGTTTTCTGCTACCAAATAAATTTTTATCTCTGAAACAGAAATATGGCTTTAGAAGCCTATAAATATGGGCTTTCCTTGCCTTGGAAGGTTATGAAATTTATCTTAATATGAATTGTAGGTAACAGCAATGACATACTGTAAGTTACCATGGTTAGGTGAAGTTAGTAATATGCCAGAGAACTCTTTCCTTGTATTATGCGAGTCCTCTTCATGGGAAGATTAAAAAGGACACTATAATGTTTAACACACTAGGAAAACAAAACAACATACCCTCCTCTTTCCAGCACTTCAAAGTAAATGTACTCACATTTCATATGTCAGGGTGATATATACTAACCATTTGTGGGAAGAGATATATGTAGCAAATATTTAAACTAAAAAAAAATTCACACAATTCACAGGAACTTCATTTTTTTCACTTGCTTTACTCTTCTATCGGTGTTAAAAATGGTCTGTACCCTCAGCAACATTTCTCATACAGCAGCCTCAATATATATGTTGTAAAGACGAATGGATGAGGTGTTTAGAGTTAATGATCTGTATCATACTGCATCCACTTAGCTAAAGATACATAATCCCACACAGTTTGGTTTATATTGACCCTTATTCAAGAACTACATCTTTGAAAGGCCGTCATGCTATTGTGACTGGTTACAAGATGAGAACAAATCAGACAATATACTCAACATTCTATTTTATAGATAAAGTCTAGAGACTATTTGATAGCTTTACTTCTTAGATTTTGCAGTGATATTTGAGTTATATATCACCAAATTACAGTCACACTGCATTTTATTACTTCAACTTTAGTTCTGTTTTGGAAACATTTGCAGTTCATGATATTTTTTATAGCATAAACATATTCTGTATATGAGTATGTATATTCTGAATAAATAATCTGATTTCAATCACTTCTATGCATTCCCATAAACTATGTCCTTTTATGTCTATAGAATGAGATTCACCTCAAAGTAACAGTTACCAGAGAGATAAAGTAATTTGAAATAAAATAACAGGTGTAGCCTTTGGAACAAGAATGAATTAGGATGTTTCCTGGGTTCAGTGCTGTTCTCTGTTTCTTGGTTAAACTTATGTGATTATACCATTGTGCCTGAAATCAACCGAGGAAAAGTTAAGGGTAGTTTAAGTTCCTTACTTTTCGGGTAGGTTAGTTCAGCAGAACTGGACTGGATATGCTGCATTTAGATACTATGTTTTTGTCAAGTATAAAAAAATGCTGGAAAGTGGAGAGTGATTTTCATTTTCTGACTTTTGTCCTTTCTGGTTTATCTTTATCATATGCAAAATAACCTGTAATCTCCAATTTACTAATGTCAATTAGATATTATAAGGGCAGATATACTTTTCTAAAGTAACTATTGACAGGCTCAATCTTAAATGTGTTACCCTTTATAACTAACGAACCGTTCTCCACAGTCTATAGTCAAATATTTAAACTCGTCACAAAGTTCTAGGTGCTGAACATGTAAACAGCAACATATAGGCAGTGTAGAACAAACTGACAGCTGGGTCCTAAATATGCATTTCTGGCTCAGCTGTGCTCTCAGTATAATCAATGCCGGTACCTTTAGCGTAATGCCAGAAAGAAATTTCAGTAACATGCTGAGTCAGAAGATACCTTGACACTTATAATACAATGCAGAAAAGACAGGGTACAGAAAAATTATACCACACAAGTCAATTAGAATTTCTTCAGGAAACACACAAGCACATGAAGGACAAAGGTGTTGATTTAGTCCACAGAAATTTTTAAAATGTAGTTTACAATTCTGACCACTAAAGACCGAAGAGTAATTAAGTTCTCCTATAGTAAAAGGAAAAATTGCCAGATTAGTATCTAACTGATAACAAAAGGTCACTTTTCATAACATGTAGGAGGGGCTTAGCAATGAAGATCTACAAGTATCTCTAAGAGAACTTGTGTCCCTCAACATATTTATTAATGATCCAGAAAGGGCCTAAGTAATGACAGGACAAAATTTGCTGATGGGATAAAATTATTTAAGGTGCTAAAGACAATACCTGCAAAGAGCTTGAAAGAATTATGATACAGAGTGACTGAAAGATACAAATGTCAGATAAAATTCAGCACTGATAAATTCAAAGTAATGTACATAGACGAAAAACAATTTTAACCACATAGATACACTGGTGGCTTTTAGATTATCCAGTACTCAGAAAAGACATCTTAAAGTTGTTGTGGACAGTCAATGAAAGGGGCAGCTCAAAAAAGGGAAGATGATGATTAAGAATTGTTAAATAAGAAATAAAGAGGTAGCCAGAAGTTGCCACTAGGATGACTGCATAATCCCTTGGTCTACCTGTACCTTCAATACTGCATGCATGCTTGTTCTCTTCACCTTAAAAAAAGATAATAGCAGTATTGAAAAGATATCATGAATATTGACCACAAATGATGATTAGAGCTAACGGATCACCTCCTGTGGAGGGAGAGATTGAACAGAATAGGGTATTTTGGTTTGGAAAAGAGATGTTCCAAGTTAAATGTGATAGAAAGTTATTAAATAAATTACTAGAACAGAGCAATGATATATAATTATTTTACATTAGTTTTACAGAAAAATAATAAGGAGCACAAAATGATATTGTTAGGTAACAAATATAAAACTATTCAAAGTACTTATCACACAGTACATAAGTAAATAGGGAAGCTCACTGCCGCACAATATTCTGGAGGCACAAAGCATGTCTGTGCCCGTTTTAGTGTTGTCTTTTTTTTGCTAATAGCATTATTTGAAGAAAAATTCACCAAGTTCTACCAAACCCTAGCCTCTAGCCTAGGAACTTCTTTAGCCAGAGACTTCTAGAAAAATAGAAGGTCTGTCAGGACAGTTTGACTGAAAGCTTGATCTGTTCTTACAGTCTTTCCTTAAGCTTTTGTCTACTGAACCAAGTTGTACTTTGTCCTCATTCCAAATGCTGTTTTTTGACATGTTCTCAGTAAGATAAATGTTTTCTTTCCAAAGTATGAGCATAAATTCCAATGCATTAAGAGAAAATGTATTGCTTAATACTGAAGATTATAGCAGATCTACAGATATTAAAAGATCTCAGTCAAAGGAATCTAAGCCTGAAAAAGTCAACTGCTGTAGGTGTCACTATAAATAGAATAAGTGCCTGTCACCAGCCCTAAATAAGTCGCTAGAATGATTTCCATTCTTTTTCTTTAATAGGCTTTATATGTTAACTCCACACTAGTACTAGCCAAGCAGGCCCCAGTTCTGATAAAAAGAAGTGGCATATTTAGAGATGCATCTAGTCATGAGGTGCTGAGAGACTGAGATGCATTGAGTCATGTTTCCAGGCTGCTTTCTGCAACACTGACTTTGTAGAAGGATCTGTGTGAACACTGGTCTCTAATCTTCCTAGATTATGGAGCACAGACCATATCAGTGCCCAGTATCTGACACACAGGATCAAACAGCAAGCAAGAAGCTGCAGTTTTTCAAGCTTTGATATACCACACTCCCTGCTATTAGAAGGTCCTGGCTCTGAGCCTGCATGCTGTTGAAACAGCAACTACATGTGTGAGAGACCAGGTCAAAAGACCTGAATGTTTGAAAGGCGTACAGGATTTCTGTATTGCACAGCTACACGCAGTTTACACATGCAGAGGCATGTCATACCTGGGAAGTTAAGAGTGGTAATGACATAGTCCTCATTTGCAGAAATATAGAGTAAGATGTAAAGTCAGGGGACAGTACATGTCTTGGCCATGTAACATTCTGGAACACAGCGCCAGCCACAGAGTTCAGACAGCCTAGTTTTCTGTAATTCTGAAAACACAGGTGCCTACAGCAGAAGAAAGAAGCAGAATTTTCATATCAAACTCTAAGTGTCAGCATAAGCTTTCTTAATACTTGTCCATAACTGCTTACTCACCTCTAGAGAGAAAATCTGTTCAGAAAGTAATCATACATTTTGTCTTCCTGCTCAGCAAAACCAAAACTCACTCAACTCCAATACTGCTGGAGGTGGAGTGACCTGTTGGATTTCTACTTACTCATTTACATGAACTGCTGAGAAGTCCAAACAGTTTGGAAATTGAGATAAAAAGGTCACAGAACATTTCAAATGTATATTCTGACAGAAGACAATCTGAGAAGGATATGCCGATTCATGAAACAACTGAAAGCCTTTGGACTAAAAGAAATTTTCTCTGTCAGTGACTGGGTCCACCCTCCTGGCAAAGGAGACTTAGAAGAGGCAGCAGATGAAACGGTGCCAGGTCTTTGAATAAGTAATATGCTTGTAGTAGACTACATGATTCAGCAGACTGCCTCATTATGGGGCCTTGCTGCCAGACTGCTAACTGAAAGAATAGATACTGCTTTATTTAATGCCATATGCAAATAGTGGCATGGCATCAAGCCTGGGGGCTGCAAGTATTGGTGTGCCTCTATTCTTCTACTCAAGCAACAAACGCAAGTTGTGGCTCTACATTAAGAAATCAGCCTCAATATGGTAAAATATTATGCATTCTGCTATGCAACATTCCCATCGAAGATTTTGTCTGTCATGCTTGCTGCATTACAATCTTTTTTTTTCTCTTCTACAACTGCACAAACATGTAAAACTGTTACTGCTCTCCCCTGATTTTCCCTTTCTTTCTATTTTCTCATCTCCCACTTCTTTCTTGAAGGATTGTCTGCCTTTCATCATATCAGGGACAGGAAATTGAAGTAAAATTGGTAAAGAACTTGTCTCATCAGAAATGCCATAGGCTACAGATGTTATGTACCGAACAGCATTATTTACTCTTTTGAGTATCATGAGACTCAAGCTGGGGTAAAGCTGAGCTACTTTAGGAACAAAAACACCTGGGCCCATAAAAGTGATGAAAAGAGAAAGAAGAGTGAAAGGAACATAAAGTAACAATGAAAGAGTAGATTACCAAGAATACTAATCTTTTCCTTGCTAAGTGGCTGTTTACTACAAAACAGCAGGGATTTTTATAAGTGGAAGCTTTGTAGAGTTTTAACTCAAAAACAATAGCAAATTTAATTTTTGCATAGGGCCCTCCTCATCCCTTTTCTGCATTCACATGGTAGACCTTCAGGATGGAATGAGCAGTTTGATTTCCCCCTCATTTATGCCTCAGTCCAACGATTCATGCTAGCACTATATACACTGTCAGACAGCTGGCAAGTCCTCTTTTGCATTACAGGCACTTAGAGATTTACAAGTTTACGTATCCTCCTGGACAGGAGCGACAGTAAAGTGAAGGAGAAATACCTTCATTCCTGTGAACAGCCTTCAGAACAGAGAAGGCATTTTCCTATCGGGGAAAGCAGGGAGGCTGTAGCCTCTTGGCTTTTGTCAGCTCCTTAGATCCTTTTGCTTCAACAATGTTTCATTATTTTGATCACAAATCTTGCTGTGTTTAGTGATGTATTGCATCATGATACACACCATGCTCTAGGCTTCATTACGCAACTGTCATTTCACCCAAGGAACACAATCCTCCTGTAATGTGGCATCGTGATGCTTCCATTATGGCAGAATAAATGGTTTGGTTTTACGCTAAAAGTATGTGGTATGTTCAACTATGTTTATGCTATTTTAAAACATATTTCATAAAATTATATGATTTGATACTTTCATGGCTGGACAAGAGCATTTGATTAAATGCCCAGTTATTGACTGTAGGCCAGTGAAGACAAGCAACAGGAGAAGCTTACGCCATCAGGAGCTGGGACTGTGACTCTGTTTTGTAGTAATTAGCCCTTGAGCAGTGGTTTAATATTAGGTTAGAACTTCTATCCGTTCACAGTGAAATCAATCTAGAAAACAGCTGACAAGCAGCAAAGAGAAAAAAAGGTAAAATGAGGAAAATCTATATGCTGATTTCTAAGCTTATGCACATAGAGCCGTTAGCATTCCATATTGAATATTTTATCATACACAGACACCCTTAATATTACTTACATATGTTATAGATGAAAGAAAGAAGAAAGAAATTAAATCTGACCACAGCAGAAGGAGATTTTAGAAGCATAAATATGTATTTTTGCTTAAAATTTTGGTATAACGTGAAATGAAATATTTATATCTATGTATCTTTATTACTTCTATGTTTTATGAATAAATATTATGCAAATGAACGTATCAATATTGCAAGTTCCAGTCTAGACTGGTCTATCTCTACAACTGCTGGCTAATTTTATTTGAATGTTACTCTGTCATCAGAGTATGGTTCAATTACAGTGATATACATAAATATAGCTACTGCTTGGCATTTAGGATACTCTTGCCTTATGTAAACCAATTTATTTTTTTTTCTGTCCACATTTAGCCTGTATCTGGTGCTAAAATATAGCACCTGATGACCTCTCTCCAGCCAAGAAGGGGGGGTGGAAAAAGAAGACTCACAGGTTGAAATGAAAACAGATTTAACAGAACAGTCAAACTAATCTCAGTGTAAAGTAAAGTTATACTCAGCCCAGCAAACGTACAACAGTCACAACAGACAGGATTGCAGCCCTCAGGTTCAGGAAGAGAAACAGTCAGAAGGAGCCCAAGCAGATGCCCAAACAGGAAACCCTAGCAGAAGATCTCCCACTTTATACTGAGCATGATGTTTATGGGACGGGATACACCTGTAGAAAACTCAGGTCAGCTGCTCTGGCTGACTCCAAACTGCTCATGGCCTGCAGACCATGGCAGGCCTGCAATTCTGTCCCACCAAAACCAGGACACTGTCAAATACTTCTCTGTGTCCTTTCAGCTCCCCCCATGAATTATTACAGTCAGCATCACCATCGGCTCTTTCTGCTGCTTTTACTTCTAATTTTAACTTCAACTTTAAACTTTTGTTGCTTATCATTCCTCTGCACAGACTGAACACAAGTCATGAGGTTTCTTCCTACAAAGCCCTCTGGAATTAACCTTTCCAATCTCTCCAGACAATTTACTAATATAATCAGCCCTTCTCCTCTCAAACTGGAATCACTGTTATCTCATTGTCTGTGGTCATGACATGTGAAACCTCATTCTTTAAAATCTGCTCTAGATATTATTCTAAAGACCATCATCTTGCATGTTTATTGAACTAAAAAACACAGTTTACACCTCCCTCAGCCTTTGTTTTCCACTACATGAAACAAGGCCTCTCAAAGCTGATCTCTCTGCTTTGTTTCTAGAGTAACTCTCCATGCAGTGATACTAAAGATGCATGATCTGGGATTTTCTACTTCTCTGAGAATTATCTTCAAGATTCTCTCACACCTAATAGTTTATTGTGTTACAGAAGAGTAGTCTTTGTCCACTTTATCCTTTTTCATGTCTCTCTCACCTCTTCTGTAATGCAAACAGGAATCTGATTCACCAGGGAGAGAAGTACCGCTGCTGCTGGATGGCCAACAACTGAACACAACCACTTTCCACCACTAATCTGTCTTTCTATCCCAGCCATCTTCTCTGTCTTGCCAACTTTTATGCCAGCTTTTAGCTTGCAAATCTGTGCAGGGACTGTGATTTATAACACATTTATACATCTCATACCACTGCCTGATATGTGCTCTTGTTGGCTTCCGATTGCAGTATAATTATCTGTATTGTTTGCAGGGTTTTGGTTTACTTTTTCATAGCCAAGGCAGATGCTTTGTACACGAACAAGCCTTTTTTACAGTTCAGGAGTACTTTTCCCTATCATATAGTTAGCAATAAAACTGTTTACTACAGTTTCCTAGATTTTTTTCCATCTAGAAAGACGCAGATGACCAAGCCTACTTTTAGGTGTAATAGTATAAATTGAGAATTGCTTTTTATTTTCATTTTGCTGCCCATTGATGTATCAGCACTGTAAAGAGTTAAGTTCCAGAGTCCACACCCATAAAATACAAAGAGGACAGGGAAAATAAAAGCAGGCAGAAGAGAATGAACAAATATGTTCTGAAGATGGAATTAGAGGATAGAATTACCTCTTGATCTGCCATACTGAGAAGTCCCTGATGTAGGGGGAAGGAATTTCTTGCCACGGAATCCTACAGAAAGACCAAAGTTTTATCTACTTGCTAAATACAAAAGGCTAAGTATAGTGTTAGGAAGGTAATTCAAAATCCAAGACTAATTTAGATTTCCTGAAATAACCATTACGATCACAGCAGTACCCTCTTTTTATATATATATGCCTAAGTAATAGTTATAATAAAGTTAGCAGTATTTTAAAACCTTATGTCAGTAGGGGATTTTATGTTCAATCATGAGGAATGGCCAAAGTAATGGGCATCTCTACAAAAAACTAAATAGATGGATTGATAAAGAAAAGCTGAATTAGGAATATGAAAATGTCTTAAAGATTGAGAGAGTGTTTTAGAGGGGAAAAACTGGAAACAATTAAAGAAGATTGAAAATTACAGAAAGGAACAGCCTGGAGGAAAACATAGCTAGTATAAAAGATTAACTAAAAGACATAAAAAGAGGAAGGGAAAGGAAAGCAGAGGAAAAGAAAGAAACCTATAGACACAGCAAGCTATTATAGCTCTCTTGTTTTATGGAAAGCTTAGCTTTATTCCAAATCTCTCACTTTTATGGTGGATTTAGCCACTTTCAATAAAACATGAAACTGTTTTGCTGGCCCTTGACCAGTTGCAGTTGTGTCATTGATACTCAAGCCTCTCCAAAGAGTGCTGATGCTGAGCTCTGCAGCTCCTCTCTAAGTACCAGCACCTCCCTGCCTACAGCAGGGACAGCTGAGGGGCTTCACCATGTTAACCATCAGCTCTTAGACAGAAAGCTGCAAGTGTGGAAACTGCTTTGCACTCTTTGATTTTCTTATTTTTCTACATTTCCGCCCCCCCTACACACACACTTAACAGTGAGAGTAAACAGGTGCTGCTGGAATTACCTCAGCAAAACAGGAAAGTACAAATGTACTGATTCTTAATCATGCTAAACTTTTTAATACCCTCCTAGGACACACACCAACTCCTGCCATGACAGTGCAAAAGGAGCTAATACCCATCAACATTTTCCAGGATCTTCTGTCAGTCTCACAAGGTATAATGGGCTTCCTGAGGAAGTAAATGGGTATACTCAGGCTTCTTTTCTTCACTTTAAAAGTAGGCAGTAATGTCAGAAATCTCTAAAACATATCCTAATTTTTTCTATATTGCCAGCTACATTGCTTTGGAAAAAATAACTTCTGTCAGAACCAAGAGGGTTTAAACTTGTACCTATGAACAAGTTTATACCTGACTTCAGTATTTTAAAATGTATATGCCTCTAAGGTAGAAGACGTAAAATCTTAAAATAATTACTAAGCCTTGTAGCCAAAAGGAAAAAAGTATTAGAATCAGGCTTCTGCACTGGAACTTTAACCTATCAGAATTACATCAGGCTCACGTTTTCACACTGGCCAGCGACATGTTATAGCATGCTGAATAGGATTCTTTATCTAACAGTGACACCTGAGAGTGTTAAATTACAAAATAATTTTCAAGTCCAACTACTGGAAAAACTGCCTCCACTTGGGTTAGTCACAGTTCACAAGCAGGAGCAATTTTACCATTTTATACTTACAGTGACATCCTCTAGTAATTTTTTAAAAAACTCTGTCTCCTATAGTTTTTGTCCTATGCTGTTGGTAGAAGAGTTATACTTTAACTGTCAAAGTCTATCAGGAATGAGAATGTTCCTGGTGGAAGGTGAATCAACTCATATTAATCAGTAAAGGAAAGCATGACATGAGGAAAACCTTCGTATTTAGAGAAAACTAAATCTGGGACTGTTGATAAAATAAATGCTCAGTTCTAATGTTTCATTTTCAGTCATAACCAGTATAATGGGACTGATCATACAGGCAAAGATAAGACCATGAACAAATCATTTAAAGGGGCCATTAAAAGCAAGCAACAAAAGAAGACTGACTTTAATTAACAAATAATTAATAAACCAACTAAGTATCCTCATATGGGGTGAAATGATGATTTCTTTTAAATAAAGGATATTGTTCTCATTACTCTTGGGGGGCGGGGTGGTTAAAACAATTTGATATGCTAAAACAGCCACTCAGGGTTTCTCAAGGGTGGATGAACCTATGAAGAGAGACTCTTATGGGAAACTGAGCTAAGCACTACAATGTCACTGAATTTTTTTTTTCTAGAATTGATGACAATTTGTTCTCCCTCTTTGCCCCTAAATCTACTGTTCTTAATTTCTGCACAAACTGAAGCAGAGACGTAACTCTATACACACAATTAGGACATTTTATATTTATAATGGGCAGTTTCACTAACGAATCTGCAGTAAATTTTGGAATACCAATTACTGTCTGACTTCATTATTATAAAGTCACACTCTAACGGTCTAGATTGGTGACAGTGTTTGATTATACTGCTTACTCTACACTTAACAAACATTATTGCATTTAAAAGACAAGATATTTCACATCCATTAATAAGTATTTATCCATGGAAACTAGTATCTCCAATATAAAATGGAGTACCATATTTTCACATAGCAATGTAATACAGAGAAATATTTTAAGTTACACTACTCATTAATAAAGAATTGACCAAATCCTGAATATTATTATTAAATAACAGTAAGTTCATGCCAGTTTAGTGTGGATGGGCCAAGAGGTATAGTGTTAGTAACTTACTCGGAGTCACACAAGCTGCACTTGAGTCATATATGCAAAAATGTGGAAGTCAAACCACCTCTGGCCCTCCCCCTTGACATCTGCCTCCCTCCCACAAGGGCTGGGAGAGCCTTTTCCTTTCCTGCCTTTGCACCCTACCAGGCTCATACAGTTTCAGGCTTACAGATGACCAAATGCTGCTTAGCATGCACAGGGTTTTATATCTGTTTACTTATAGTACTTCCAGGCCCTGAAGACCACAGTCTGGAAGTACTGTAAACATAATATACCTAACAATAAACATAAATCTAAGATATTATCTAATCACAAATCTAAGATGTTATTTAGATCTCACTGAGAACTTGGAGACCTAGCAAAAGTTACTTATGTGGGTCTAGTCTGGTGTTTGAACGTTTTACTGAGTGGAGATCATTCCTCATGTCAGGACCTATAAGAAAACAATTTTGCATCCAGCCAGCAATGGTTTCAGCCTGTTTTTCAGTTATACCACTATATATATATATTGGGATGAAAGAGGGCAAGAACAAACTAGTGAGGGCTGTAACTTTATCTCCCTCAACCAGATCGACCAGAGCTTGCTTGCTAGAGCCTTAGGCCCTAGGCACCTGAATAATCTCTCCATTCTAGAAGTCACTATATTCCAGAAATCTAGCACTTCTGCCACATTCTTTCCATTTTGCATCCTTTGTCTGTGCTTCAGTATGGAAATAAAGTGTGACCACTTCTTTGCCTGTTATTTCAGCTTGTCTTTGGTGTTTCCTTTTATTTTAAAATTGCTATCTGGAAAGAAGGGAAGAAACATTTGAGGACCTGAAATATCCTGCATGTGACAATGATTAAGCACAGTACTGCAGCTTTTGCAGTAAAAAACAATTGCACTTTGAAACAGAGAAAATGAAGGAAGACATCTAGCTTTATCCTCCAATGCCTAGGTAGTCCCTTCACGGAAAACTAGACATGATACATATTTGCGTACACTAGTTGGGATAAATACTATGTTTTGCAACCATATGGACAACCACAAGGATTTTCAACCTCCAGATGTGGAATGTAATAGCAGCAGAGACGTCATTTACTTAAAAAATTTACAATCATGTTATAGGCTATTCACCTTCCTGCTTACCTCTCTAACCTTACAGCGGTTTAAAAGACTGGTATACATTTTACATCCTTTCATCATTCATGAGGTAGCAGCACAGAAAACATCCATATTCTCAGGTCTAGGACTCATACGATATTGCAAACTGCAGCACCATTCCCTGGGTTCACAACAAGGTCAACTTTCAACCTTTAAGAGTTTTGGCCCATCATATTGTAGGAGACTGGTTATCTTAACGCATTTTCTGCAGAAGTACCAGAAACCTACATTTAAGTATTTGCCTTAAAACAAAGAGAAAAAAAAATTTTTTTTGCTGAATACAAAGCCTAGATGTCACTCTGACCTCAAAACCCCCGCCCAAGCTGATTAAACATCCATTAATTCAGTGTTTGCCAAAGTATTTTACTTATGACAGGTATGAGACTACATACCTGGACTATTCCCAAAGTTTATACATTATACAAGCAGCACACAACAATTATTATGTCTCCACTAGATGCAACAGCTAAAGATCCTACTAGCCTTCTGTTACTTTGAGGAAAGAGGAGCAAGAAAGGAAATTTTAAGTCAGCGAACCCAGCTGTGCCCTGACAAATTACCTCATCCATTGCCACTAATATAGGCTAACCAAGCTGAATTAATTTATTTGCCGCCATGATCTTTTTTTTTCTAGTCCAGAGATCAAGGTCATGTTCCAACCACAGAACATCAACCAGATGTGTTTTACTCTTTGTGAGACGTCCTAATTTTCATTCGTGAGGCAACAGCCACTAGTGGCCTATTAACAATTATATATTATAAGGTCTTTCACACATTTCTGTTATTCACAGCTCGTACAAACTGCCTTTGCACAATGTAATAATACATATGGCTTAGGAAACTGACCTCTAAAGAATATTAAATAGCTGTGTGGCAGCTAAAAAGCAATTATCTCTGTGACTACTTAGATATACCTAAGTAATTTTTAGCATTTATAGTGCTGGTAATGATCCCTCTTGGTGCTTTGATATACCAAATCATGGCTAATCTATGCCCACTGCTTTATGTTACAAATGCAAATGTGTTTGTGTTGATATAAATACTAGACAAAATGAAATTAATGCCTTATTATTTTCAAGCTTATAAATGCAAAGCTACTTGGAGCTGTCATTTCCTTTTCTATGATCTAATTACAAAGCCTTGAGCTATATGGAAAGGGAATGAAGTATTTGAGAAAATGGGATATACATGCTCCAAGGTTAGTCATGAGTTCATGGGGCTGCAGGAGCAAAGCCCACCAAGTCCAAAACATGCAGGTTGTCACCAGAAAGTGTAGAAACAATAATAAATATCTAACTACAAACGAAAAAACACATCCCAGGAGAGCAGTGTAACTGCTGTGTAACTGAACCCCTGTAAGAAACAAAGTTATTTTATGCATTGTTAACAGAATAACTAAGAAATTGAAGTTCATGTATCACCATTGTGCTCTCTTCACTGTCCCCGTACCCAGCAGGACCTAACTTTGCTGCCACACTGACAGAGGTGGGAAAATGAGTCCAACTTCTAAAGAATCCACCTGTCCTTAGTATTAATGTGCAATTTCTGAGATATTTTACTGGAAGTTAGCAATTCTCCTGCACGATTTTTAAGCATGCCTGGAGACAAATTCCATCCGAGTAGTAAAGATAATCTCAGGTGGTTTGAAGTGGAGCAGGGGGGAAAGGAATAAGAACATTTTATATGGCCAGCTAGAGCAGCACTTTAAAAAGTAGCATCCTGGAAAATTATGTATTTAGTTTATAAAATTTTACCCAGGGTAAAAATGGTGAAATCTTGTCCATTATGCAGTAAACATGTAGTCCTCTCAGGATATCGCTCAAGGCCTAAAACTTCCTTAAATTTAGATAAAAAGGATAAAATTGTTCAGTGTTTTGCATTCCAGTACACAACAGAGTCATTTTCACCTAACTTGCCACACAAATATTTAAACTACCTGTACAGTATATAGAGCTATGCAAGATTTTAATTTATTCCAAACTTTAGAAATTACCATTGCAACTTTGCAGCTCCTAAGCAAGCTGCTTCTACGATAATAGAAATTTAAAACCCTACGGAAGGATATGTTCGAAATTGCCTGTTCAAAGAAATTTATGATTTTATTATAGTTGCATATTGACTATTCCAACAATAACCTAAAGGCAGAACCAAACACTTTATTTATTCAAACTGCAAATGAAATTGGGCAAGAAAAGTAATTAGCAAGCAAGAAAAAATAATGGAAAAGCACCATAAAAGTAGTTGTGAATTTATGTGGGGTGTCAGATGGTTAGAAAAATAACAGCTTAAATTTAAAAAGATCAAATTTTTACATACAGCACACAGTATATACAGATTAACCATGAAGCTGGTTTTGAAAAAGCCCAGAATCTGTAGTGCACTCTGCATGTTGCCCAGTCTCTTCTCCTGCTTGTGAGTGGAAATATCAATTCCAGAATCAGAGGTGCTCCTACAGGCATCCACAGGGGATAGATTCAAAAAACATAAAAGTTCTTTTTTCTAAAGGAAACTAATTTTCAGAAATACAGATTCTGTGGAGGGCCCTTCCCAATTTTATTTATATTACATTTCTTGTCTGCAAAAATGAAGGTTACTTGGACTATGCAGCTTTCCATGGGTAAGGGTCTGCTTCATTTTCCTCCCCTCTACTCTCCTCTTACCTGTACCCCCCTATACACTAATCCTTAGCTACAACTCTGTGCCAGCTTGGGCATGGCCATGTTTCTTATCCAGGAAGTTCAGTTTATTCTCTTTGACTTTCTTAACCTTCAGCTCCTACATTGTTTCCTAACCTCTCCACTATCCTAGAAAGGACTTCAATTCCCCACCTAGACAATCACTCCTCAAGTTTCTAAATCAAGTTTAAGTCAAAAGCTGGTTTTGAGGGGAAAAAGTATCACTTCATGTAGTAATGTTGCTCTACTCCTCCCCCATCGCCATTTAATCCAATATCCTTCCAACTGCCGATCCACTGCCTTAACTGTCCAATCCCTTTCATTCCAGTTTTAAAATCAGACCATTGCAGTCTTGGTTTTAATTCCCCCACAGCTGGTTAGCAATTCATGTGTGCCTGTAAGCCATGGGCTGCGATGTGTTGATCCTCTGGGGCTGCCAGTCCTTTCTCAGCTCTGACGCTTGCAGAGCTGAGGCTACAGTTGGGGAGGCCATGGGCATGAAGCTGCTGGATATGGGTAGACAAGCCCCATAAACCCAAGGCTGCTCCCAGGGCTTTGCTCTTCCAGGAAGAAAGCAAGCACTAGCTATGGTAAAAAAAAACCCATATTTTTTGAACTATGTTAAGGTCTTCTCAAAAGACACTCTGCTTTATTAGGACTCTCATTTCCCCTGGCCTTAAGAAGTTGCTCATTTATGGCTTTCCCCATGGTTCCCTCTATCCCCAGGATGCAATCCTATCTTTATAAATATTTTCCTACTGCTTAATGTAGCTATGAATTTTGCAATGCTCAAGGTAAAAGCAGCAAGAAACAGCTGGATTATCACTTTGGCAGTTCCTTTTTGCACGGTCACTTTGCTCTCACTGTGGAAAGAGAGTAAATAATGGCTATCACTGTTTTAATGAATAAGCCCCCAGTGAGCATATAATCACAATTCCAAAAATAAAAGCATGAATTCTTATGCTTATTTCAGATATTTGTATTCCTTTTAACTGAATGCTCTCTTATATGCTACCATATTTTACTAGGATGGCATATAATTTGTTTCTTTTTAAAATCCGAAGCAGCATGTTCCCAAATAACATAAAATCCAAACTACCCTCCTCCCACCTCCCCATCCCCCTTCCTCCCCGCCCGCCATGCATTTATGGATTGTAAAGTCAGACTTTTCAATAAGCACTAGGATTTCACTGAAAGCCACTGCAGGTCCTTCTGTTGTTGATTTTTACAAACTATACTCTAGCAATCAGATGTGAATCAATGTTCAAAGTCTTGAAAATCTGTAACCATGAGAATTTGAAACAAGAGAACGAAAAGCAAGAAAAGACAAAAAATTTTGCACCTGATTGTATGACATCAGTAGCTGCAGTTCAGTGACTAGTCATCTGTCTATACAACCCTCTCTCCCATAAAAAAAAAAAAGAAAACAAAAAGAAGTGGGGAGTCACCCTAAATATTTTACATCTCAAATTTTTCCATGAAAAGAACTTGAGGAATTAAATAAAAAAAACCAGCAACAAACAAACACAAAGAATACACCAACACCCCCACCCCAACTACAAAAGAAACACTTAATGTACTCAAAATAGCAACACTCTTTCTGAAGGGAAAAAGATCAGCTGCTTTTAAAATCTTCTTTAGTCTCACATTTTCTTCTCCCTTGAAAAACACAGACAGGAAAAAGCACCCTAAGAGTACTGGCCACAACAATAAGATGTATAATCCTTGCGCAGATAGACTCTACTTAAAAGCAGACAAGATTATATTAGTATTTTAGTCCAGACCAAGACCACACTTTTGAAAAGGATCACTCAGTTATCCTCACATCATGCAGTTGCTTTTGCATCAGAGTGGTGTTAGAGGCAACAGAAAGGAAACAGATTCTCCTTTCACTTGGATTTCACCCAGTTGCATTCCAGGGAACAATTAATTCTCTCTAAACACTAATTGGCATTCAGGTTACAAGACAGCACTAGTTGGAGTCTGAAGTAATCTTCTCTGAAACTAGTACAGCATGGCTACTGGTTTCACTATACAGATGGTGGTCCAAATTACTTGCAGATGTAGATGAAATCAGGAATATTTTTGCTCCCAACCTGCACAAATTGGGAATTTTCTTCCTGCAGTTTATCAAACAGTTCTATGCCTTTTGGACAGAATGATACCATGTTTTTACCTGATACGTTTTATTTATTTTCAAATAATTTTATAGAAACTTTATCTATCTGTGACAATGGCAAAATAAAAATGGTATCCACTGGGTACCCAAGTGTACCAGGTTATTGAATTTGTTTATTGGGGTATTTACTCTAAAATAATCTTACCTTAATCTCTCAAAGCATACATTCTAAGGCAAAAGAAGCAGCAAAGCAATTTAGAAACTCCGTAACTTTTTGGATACACTAAATTTCCCTTATTTAAGTTCACAAGCAGATGCAAGTTAGCTGCATTTAAGTCCACAATTAAAGTTTTTTACTAGTGAGAAGCCTGAGAGAATATCACTTGTGTGTTATCTCCTGGTTTCTTTCATGTACCACATTTTTTCTCAATTAAGGCTGTTAACACCTGACAGATGACCATTAGGACATCTGTTTTACAAATAAGAATCTGAAACATAAACAAAAATCAAGTTTTGTATGGGAAACTCTGATGAAGACAAGTTTCACACAAGAATCTAGCTCAAAAATGCCTACTTTCCAATTATTTCCTAGAATAATAAACCCATGGATTCAAGATATGCTTCAAAACGCAACAGCATGCAGGCTCATGGTGGATAGCGTCTGAATGTTTGTTTTATTCCCAGCTCCTCCCAACAGGCAAGAGCCACTTGCTTATTTCTGTTCTCTGCAGGAAAAACTCACAGGTCCCAGCCCTGGCAGTTTACCTACTGTGTGAAATTCAGTTCCTGCTGAAGTGAATGCTAAAATTCTTACTGGCCTCAATACAGCCATGAGTTCGCCCAATGACTTCACAGTACCTGCCCAAGCAAGCTTGAAAAATGACCTTATGCTGGTACTGCAGCTCCACTACTTGAATGGCAGCAGTCAAACCTGTTTCTCCAGACAGGGTATCTTGAAGAGTACCAATAGATACATAAATTATCTCTCAAGAGAACAACATTAGTGCCTATCAGTTAATTTGTTTTGTATTGGCCCACATTACATTGATTTGTAATTAAATTATGATTATTAAGATTACAGTGTTAAACTGCTAGGCACATTAAGGCTGAGTATGAAGCCTTGATCAATCTCCTTGCATAGACACGTTATGAATTAGTCTTCAGAAGCAAGAGCAAATGTAATCCCAGCCTCTCCAACAGCTCTCCTTCTCCCAGATGTTGTGCTGTGTCTCCTCAGCAAGTGCATCAACACAATCTCTTCCCCTGGAAGCTGGCGTCATCATCATGTGATACTGAGGAAAATAAATCCCTGCATTCATAGACTGGGAGCTCAGACCCCAGGCAATTCTCAAGAAGAGGTCTACAGGCAAGGAAAGTCCTGCTCAGTGTTGGAACATGCCCAGTGCAAAGAACATCTGCAGTGCTCCATTTTAAAAACTGATCATTCTTCCTAGTCTTGTGAGTACCGAAATATTTTTATACACTCAAAACCTGGCCAAGTTCAGATGCTCTTTACAGAAATGGCGAAAGGCACATATCACTGGCACACAGGATGAATTTTAAGTCTCTGGGACTCTTCAAGGAATACATTGTTAAATACTTCAATATGGTTAATACCATAGATTTACCTAGCCACTTTCCTTTGAAAAAATATTGCTGTGTCACTAGCAAATGTCACCACAAAAACCAGTAGTTTGGGATACTGAACTGTCTCAGATAACGGTTCCATTTCTGACATCCTGACAGAGTAACAGAAAGTTACTAACAGAAGTTAGTAACAGGAAGACTAATCTCTGCTAAAAAGAGACTCCTGCAAACATGCAGCAGGATGCAGCAAAAGCACTCTCTTCAAAATGAACACAAGCAAATTAACCACCTTTTCTGCTTAATTCTACTTGAGTTCTATTGGGGATAAATAAATGCGTCAGAACAAATGAAATTGCCACCATCGGAATTTCACTCCTAGACTTTCCCTTTATAAGCAAGGAAGAAGTATTTGGGGTTTTTTGTTATTATTTAGCAAGATTAGGGACTCATATTCACAGAAGAAATGTATTTGTATTCTAAGGTACAGAATTCTGTGTGCTTCATGCCTGAAAATAAACACTACTGCCACACACTTCCAAAGCTATTCTCTGATGACATAATTTTTAGTGGTCTTGCCCAAGGACTAGCCCAGAATGTGGATGTGTTATGACAAGCATTGCACACACCTGGGAAAAGTAGATAGCCTTTGTCTCAAATGATACGGCAGATAGCACTTGTCTCAAATAATACAGGCAAATGTAACACATGCATGTTATCCAAGGATAATTGCTTTGCCTTGGGTTTATTTTATCTCTCCTCTAGTGCACTCATGCCAGGTTTTGCTTCTTTTGCAGTGCTCCTCACCACTAGTTGCAATGACCAGGAGATGTGTGGCTTTCTCCTCATGCCTCCTAATATGTAAAATGCAGGCTCAGTCTAAACAAGGCAACACTGAAACAACAGAAATACCCTGCCTCAGATTTCTGGTAATGGCAGTAGCCCCACTGTGAGTCAGGCTGACACTCTTTCAAGGTTGCATCTGGTACATCTGGTTATGTTCCCTTTCACCTTCTTCTACTAATTTCAATGCTGTGGAAGCTGGCATCATCATCATGTGATACTGAGGAAAATAAATCCCTGCATTCATAGACTGGGAGCTCAGACCCCAGGCAATTCTCAAGAAGAGGTCTACAGGCAAGGAAAGTCCTGCTCAGTGTTGGAACATGCCCTTCTACTAACTTCAATACTGGGCACATACCATTAATCAAAAAAGGATCCCTATAACATTGGGTTCACCAAGATCAGCTCCTGCTTGATCTAAAGTCACTCAGTAGATTTTTTTATGAGTGTATTGTTCCTTTTGTCTAAAATAATTCCAGAATGATTTAAAACCTTACCACTAGCAGAGAGAAACTACACCATTGCCTTTCCTTTTCCAACAGTAAGAAGCACAGGTAATCATTAATAGCTGCTTGATAAACATAATTCTGCAGTGTTATAAAGTAGCTGGTGTTTGTCAAGGATATCTCAAAGGGTATGTGATTATTTATTTACTTCAAAGGGTAAATGGATATTTAGCTAGCAGTATAGAGATGCTCTGACTGGAAGAAATAACTTCAAACTTATCAGGTAGGTTTCCCTAGTCCCCACTAAAGTGTTAATTTTCATTGTCCTTTGTATGGCCACTGGGAGGCATTTACTGCTACTTTTCTGTTTCCTACTAACATTTAAATTAAAAATCTGTCAGTGAGGTTTTTTAAGGGGCTGAGGAGTCATTAGGCAATTCCTGAAGTGGTAAATTGAGAGACAGGTGCTCTCTCAGGGTATGCGTGGCAGTAAAGCAATTCACAGTCAAAGCACTGATGAAATTATTTGAAAATGACGGTACTTTAAATAAACTAGCTTCAGATTAGTTTATTTTAATTGTATGAATAGGCTTGTCTACTTTTGCTGACACACAGATAACTCTAGTGGGCAACAGGTTTTCAAAACAAGGTTCAAGACAGGAATTAAGTCCAGAAATGTTTAAAATACAAAAACATTAAACTGCAGGCTGATTTAGGGGAAAATTCTAACATCTGTACTCCAATTCAGCATTTTGAATCAGGCTGTTAAAAACATGAAGAAGTCTCTAACTGGTGATAATGAATACAATCAAGCCATCTCAGAGAATTATGTTTCTGAATAAATGCCAATTATATGATTAGAACATCATGGTGAACTCACTTATCTAATGTCAATGTCACTGCTTTACTATGAACACAAATAAGTTTGGGGTTGTTTTTTTTTATGTAACTGCTGGACATACTGTATATACCGTATGCCATTATCAAATTACATCACATAATTGCCACAGGATAAGATGCTTAAATTATGACACCTCATTTTGCTTGGAAAATCTCTATTTGAACAGTATTTTAAATACATTTTAATGTGCTATCTCAGTGGAATATGATTTGCAAATCTTGCAGTGTATGTTAGAAGGTTAGAAACCATTTCTAAAACACTGTAGTTTGTTATTACCTAGCTTACACAGCATTTGAAGGCAAACTAGTGGCGTTCTATCCCATCAATCAATGTATGTCAACATGGTGGCCAAAGTTTCTTCTGTTTGGTTGGCAGCCAGGGCTTTCAGATAGAGACCACTAATATTCAAGCGTGTTTGACTACAGGTGTAAGTCTGCAATGCTCCTAAACACACAGTATTCTGGAGTTGTGTTTTTCTCAGGTTTTCTCTTGCATAATCCTCCAAATATACTGCAGGAGAGACTGCTCTCCTAGAAAACAAAATGGTGGGAATTCTACTTTATTTTATTCACAATGGTGAAAAATACTACTCTAGAAAGCTATCAGGAAATTTTCTAAAGCCTCATTTGAATTAAAGACTCATTCAAAAAGAAATGGAATTATTAAGTAGAAACCATTTATCTAAAAGTAGAGGGAACAAAACTAACAATTTCAGTTCCTCCCAAAGAAAGGTCTATAAATTAAATGGCACCAGCAGCATGGAGCAGTCTAGACAGCAATGACCCATGGGTCAGCAAATGGTAAGTATTTTAAGTAGGGATGTTTGTTAAATTCAAAACATTTGAGTTTTACTTCATTTCCAAGTGAAAATGGAAATAGAAACATATACTTTCATGTCACATAGGTAGCAAAAAAATCTACTCATATCACTTCTATTCAGAGGAATCCATAGGCTCAGGACTCAGCCAATCTCTGTCTGAAAGGTCAGAGACAATAAGGCAGGATCTAGAGAGACAGCATTGAGAAAAATTTTGGATAGAAGACCAAGTAACAGTTCCCATCATTTCATGTGTTTGATAAGCTCCTGCAGAAAAACCCACCTGTGCCAAATCAGACAACATAATTTTGAAGCTGTGGAGTCCTTACCTGTGGGAATCACACAGGAAAATACCGTTTCAAGCACTGTGATACTACTCATGCAAGCTGAGAGACACACAAATATTAAAAATATTTCTCGAAATAACATACAATGGGGACTTCAAGGTTTGTAGGCTTTTGACAGAAAACTTGTGTTATGATTATTATCTGATTATTATCTCATCCATTGGCAGACTAACAATAACAGAGCATAAAGGAACAGTACCGTGCCATGGGAGCAGTGTAAATGAATGACGGCACAACATAGCGCTTCCCCTTAAAATAGTTCTCTATAGCTAGTTCTCTACTGTACAGACAAAAACCAGTACAAAATTAACCAAAAAAGGAACTGTACCATTTGTCACAACTGGCAGGAATTTAGTAGATACAGATGCTAAAACAAGCCACTACTGATTAAAAAAAAATGGCTATATTTCAAAGTGCCAGTGTTCCGGAGAATGCTTAAACAAACGCATGTGCTAAATGCCTACCTATTGTTAAAAATACTTACAACCTACGGGAAATCAAGACAAAAATATCATTAAGTATACATTTGTTGAAATAAATGAAGAAGAGCAACAGATTTTGCTATTGTTTCCTTAATTCCTTCAAAAACACTGTCCTCATGATGCTTTATTTTTGTTTTAGCTCTTAGTGGAAAAACTGACATTTCTTTCTTAGAACACACATCTGTGAGAACACCCAGGATGTTTGTCTTACTTGCCTTTGCAAGATTTTTGTCTTGCCAGTAGCGGTAGGGCTCCATATTCCTGCAAGAACGCTCAGCAGGGCAAATTCCACATTGAACCCTCATTCAGCAAAAAGAAATGCTCAGAGATATACTGAGATACTTTGTTTTATATCATTGCAATAAAAAACAAAGAGAAATAATCAGCACAACCTTTTATTTTTGAAGAAACAATGGTTAACTCACTTTAAACAGGCTGAAATTCCCACTTTCAAAAGCATGATAAAGTGGAGCAGAATATGTGCAAAGCATCTGACACTGTCTTGCATGACATCCTTGTCTCTCAATTGGAGAGACGAGGGTTTGATGGATGAACCACTCAGTGGATAAGGAATTAGCTGGATGGTCACAAAGAGTTGCAGTCACCAGCTTGATGTCCAAGTGGAGCCTAGTAATGAGTGGCATTTCTCAGGGGTCGGTATGGGGATTGGTGCTATTTAACATCTTTGTTGGTGACAGGGCCAGTTGGATTGAGTGCACCCTCAGCAAGTTTGCCAACAACCAAGCTGTGTGGTGCAGTCAGCAAGCTGGAGGGAAAGGATATCAACCAGAGGGACCTTTGCAGGCTTGAGAAGTGGGCCTATGCAAACCTCATGAAGTTCAACAAGGTCAAGTGCAAGGTCCTGCACATGAGTTGAGGCAATCCCAAGCACAAATACAGGCTGGGGAATGAGTGGATTGAGAGCAGCCCTGCAGGGAAGAACTTGGGGGTGTTGACAGATGAAAAACTGAATACGAGCTAGTGATGTGCACTTGCAGCCCAGAAAGCCAATTACATCTTGGGCTGCATCAAAAGAAGCATGGCCAGCAGGATGACGAAGGTGATTCTCCCTCTACTCCACTCTCATGAGACCCCACCTGGAGTACTGTATCCAACTCTGGGGCCCTCAGCATAAGAAAGGTGTAAGAAATACATTAAAAGCATGTCCAGAGGAGGGCCACAAAGATGATAAAGGGGATGGAGCACCTCCCCTGTGAGGACAGGCTGAGAGAGCTGGGGTTGTTTTGCCTGGAGAAGAGAAGGCTCTGGGGAGATATTATAGTGGCCTTCCAGTACTTAAAGGGGGCCTACCAAAAAGGTAGGAAGGGACTCTTTATCAGGGAGTATAGTGATAGGACAAGGGGTAATTGTTTTACACTGAAAGAGGGCAGATTTAGATTAGATGTTAGGAATAAATTCTTCTCTTTGAGGTTGGTGAGAAACTGGAATAGGTTGCCCACAGGTGTTGTGCATGTCCCTTCCCTGGAAGTGTTCAAGACCAGACTGGATGGGGCTAACAGCAACCTGGTCTAGTGGGAGGTGTCTCTGCTCATGGCAGGGGTCTGGAACTAGATTATCCTTAAGGTCTCCTCCAACCCAAACCATTCTATGATTCTATGCAAACAGGACAAGCAAAAGCCCACACCAATTCATATGTCTGACAACGAGAAACAACTTGCCCTAGGAAGTACAGAGACACAGCATGACACTTGAGCCCATGTAGAATAAGGATCATTTGCAAGATGGCCTAACATTTGTTAAAGATCTCTGTCTTCTTTTTTTTATAAAATCTATTATTATTACTTAGTGCACATGATGTCTCAGAAAGCAGGAGATAATCAGTTAAAATAATTACTTATTTTCAGATTCTATAGGAGATCTTCTAGTACACACTTCTAATAATTTTTTGGCACACCAGAACAATAGGGAATAGATGAACTCTTTTGCTTGCCTCTAGTCTTTTCACCTGGTCAGGATCATCAACTTTAATACCCTGTCACATGGCAGGGTTGATGTTCAGTGGTTACTCAGTCACAATTAAGGCCCCATCTGCTTAGCAAAAACCTGGAAGTGAGATTTAAAATGTAGCTTTAACTATTTGTATTTAAACTCTTGTGAGAGGTAAGAAAAAACCTTTTATAAAAAACATTCACAGATGCTAATGTGTTTATACAGTTAGGAGATTTTTTTCTCAACAAATGCAACATATCTATAATAAAAAGATGCAGCCAGAAGCTACAAAAGTAGTCATGTTTAAAGGTATGAAAATAATGACACATGGAACAATGAGAAAATACCCAATGTTGAATGAATTTTCAAAGAAAGAAAAGAAAGTCATTAAGGTAGGATTAAAATCAGTGGGCAAAGAATAGCCTGAATAAAATAGATTTAATCATAAGGTTGATTGAGATGTCTGTGAGAGTTGATAATGGGTGGCAATAAGATTTATAAGTAAATTAGGTATAATAAAAAGGTGTTAATTTTTAATGAGATGAGCTCTCATTAGAGACTAAAAAGAAATCTTGACTTTTAAAGATTAGCGTTTCATTTATGAAGGTTTCAGAATTTAGTCTGAACGTGTGTCACTTTTACAAGATTTTTTTTTGTGATTTCAAGGAGGTCTGGTGGCTCTGTAAGTCTGTAAAGTAGTCATAAAAAGTATCCTTCTCTATTGGTTTCTGTTAGCCACTGACGGTTCCATGAATATAATTTTATTTCTTAAAGATCATGTAGATATTTATTTCCATATACTTGGACAGTAAATGTTTACTTATCTGCATAGCACTGTTGGTCTATTGCTGACACAGATCAACACAGGAATTTTAGCATTTTTTAAAGGAAAGGGGGAGAAGAAAATAAAGTTCCCACTGCTCCATGCCTGAAAGACACCTATTTCAGGAGAGGATTCAGTGTTGAGAACTGCAAAGCTAATGTAGTTACCCATTACTAAGAGTCAAGCCTTCGACATTGTGAGAGGACTGGAAATTTAGGCACAATGTTGATGACACTGTCTCTTTAGGACAGAGACTGTCCTGTCCCAGACAATGGTTTGCAAGACACTTCAAAAATACTGCATGATCTATAACAAAGCTATAAGGTGCCATTTCCAGTACTTTAACCTATCACCACAGTCAATGCTTGCACCTGCCAAAAAAGTCTGTGAATCTCTCCTGTGAATCCCACTCTACAGCAAATAGGAGCACAGACGCAACAACATTGTTAAAGCTAAAGAAGTTAATAGTGAGCCAGGCTTCAGTAACTGACACTAAGCTCTTCCTGTTCCCAGCCTATCTTTTCTAAACTTCATGCTTCTATTCTTAATGCACACACAAATGGAAGTCGCCAGTATAAATCAGTACTTACAGCAGTACAGAATACTTCATGAGAAGCAATGCCTTTGGAATCCATTTCTAGCTCATCTCCTCACTCGAGACATAGAAAAGCCTGGAGTAGCTTTCTTCCTGTATTGCTGTTGCAAAAATACTGCAGGAGGAGAAAAAAACAACAGCCCGCAAATATTACATTAACATTCTGAAGAGAGATTAAAATGGGATTTACAATGTAAGCAATTCATACACATGCTAAATCTGACAGGAAAATAAGATCTGCTAGTTAACTTGGGCCTATTCCTACAGCACCTGTAGTAGTTATGGACAGGGCTTTGAAATCATAGTGTATGTATGTGAGAATATCAATAGATCTCTCAGCACATCCACCATAGCGTATCTCTACCTCATTCGTCCACAGAGGTAAGAGACCTTGTCAAAGAGCACCAAAATCTAGAAAAATTTATAAAGAGCTATATTGTGAAAACACTTGATTGTTCTTGGTCAGAAACAACCTTGACCATTTAAGCTCGATTTAGAAACCATTTTTGCTGATTCTCTGTTGCCATATTCTATTCTTATCATGTGCATTAACTATTTTCTCACATTGTTATGCTGTTTAATTATCTATGACAGTGCCAATATCAGTTCCTGTCAAATCAAGGCATTTCCTCAAAAAAACCCCAATAGCTGTAGATATTATTAGTTACACATTAGCCTAAAACTTCAGCACAATTGGTTTACAGGACTAGTCAGTACTAGTAGCCTTAAATCAGATTAAATTACAGGCAAAGGTGTGTGCAGGTTTGCATGCCTGAGGTAACATATCCATGTCACACATATGGGTCTCAGGTTTTTCTGTTAAGTGTATGGCCAGGTGGGTACATTGGAAGCACTGGTCAAAGCATAGAAATAACTGGATAAAAGTAGGTATATTTATTCTCTCCATCTCTGTAATATGACTGTTTTACTTAAGCGTAACACTAGCCACAAAGGTATCACGTTATCTAGCAGCCTCTCCTTTGGGGAGAACTACTGAATCATAATCTCCCATATACAATGCAGGATGAAGAGTTAATAGATATGGAGTTACACTTTTTCAGATTTATCTATGTGTTAAGTCATACAGCAATGATGAACAGGAAAATTATATTCTTAGAGTCATCCAAAGTGCAATAAACACAGTTTTGAGATGCAAAAGACAGGCTGGGAAAGAACACACAGAATATTTTCTAAATAACATTCATGAAGATAATTTTGTAATTTTAAAATTAAGCCATCTGTCAGTCAGCATGAGGCATGTATGTGCACTAGGACTGTGAAAAGAACAAACACCAAACAGGAAAGATGACCTTTATTACAGCCCTTCAAAGTTTCATTACACAAGAGGATCACATCACAAAATCTAAGTAAAGCAAAGCATGGTTGTTCTGTTTTCCCTTGTTATTCTACAGTAAATACTATTGGCCTCTATATATTCATCTTATTGATTTTTTTAATGATATTCACCGAAAAGTGATTCCCAAATGCTCATTCTGTCACTGTGACTAATAATTTTCTCCCTTCTCTAGATTTTACACCTTGAGGAAACAGTTGCATCAATGATGCTTTCCATTAAAGTGTCCTGCAGATGTCAAGAGGTATGCATTAATGGCCAGATAAACCTTACAAATAGCAAGATGCTGTTTAAATACTAAATAAAACCAATAATTAATAAAGACCTAGAGGTAGAATATAGATTTGCCTATTTTAAATAATTTCCTGCAGCCATCAAAATCATCCTTTCCTCCGAAGTTCTTGAGTAAAAACTTATTTATGTCTTCCTTCTTATGGGTCATTTCAATGTTCATACAAATGTAGCTGTAAAACTAAATCCACTATGGAATACCTCAGACTTCCACAATATGAAAAACTGTGGCTTTTTGAATGGTAAGTACTACAAAGTTAGCTGAAATGAAATCTGAAGTATGGTGTGCACCCTTAAAAGCAAACAGTGTAGGAAGCTGTTTGAAAAGTAGCTTGTCTCCAGATTATTGGAATATGCTCAGTTTCATTCCAGGATATTTGAAGAATTGGACAAAGTGATTTCTAAGTCCTTTATAGCTGTCTGAGGACTCACAATATTGCCATAAGATGGAAAATCGGAGAACAGAATGCCTGGGTTAAAAAAAGAGGAAGAGGGAAAGTAAAGGAAAGATTATAGGCCAGACAGTTAATTTCAGTTGCCCCCAAAATTCTGCAGTAAATTATCCACCTACTTGTAACCATCTAGAAGGTAGTAAAGAAAAATTTCAGACTGTATAGATACGTCCACACCAAAAAATCAAACTAATGTAATTTCCTTTTCCAACAGACAAGTGTGTTTAAGAGACAGGACTGATTTCACAAAAGTTTTGACAGCATCTCACTTGACATTCTCATCAGCATGTGATGAGCACATGTAAAATGGAAAAAAAACCCCAACAGGTACAAAAACTGGCTGAATAACCATAGCCCAAACCTAGTTTTCCATAGTTTGTTACCAAAACCAAAGGAGGTGTAGCTGGCAGCAACCCTCCTGGGTTTGGATTTGTCCAGCATTTTCCTTAATAATACTAATGACTTAGCTCAGCATGTACTTAGAATCACAGAATACTTTGGGTTGGAAGAGAGCTCAGGATGGCATGAGGTTAGAAAGAACTGCAAGTATATAGTAGAATTCTAAATCTTCTTTGCAAACTGAAGGTTTGTATAAATTAAGGTAACAAATTAGAATAAGTTTAAAATATGATACATGAGGAGGAACAGCAGCTGCACAAATAAATCACTGCACTGGAGTTCTTAAAGTGTTTGAAAGAGGAAAAAAATATAGCAATGGTGAAGCACTCACTTCCGAAGTTCTCATTCGTACTTTGAAGCCATAAAATAGTTAAGCATCTGCTAAAATCTAGTAGATGGGTATGGAGTAGTGCATGGAAAGAAAAAAGAGAGGAAAAAGCCCTTTAATACTTTCATAATTGATAGTTTGATAGCTTCTGGATTAAATTATTCACAACTTTCATAAAAAAAATTAAGACATTCTTCTGTTCGTTGTCAGTCACTCACTCACTGCCAAACTGAAAGCTTGTTCATACAGAAACTACTTTGATCTACAGCGGCACCCAAAATATAATGAGCAACATTCCCCAGACTTCAAAGGTAAAACTACAAATATATGTAAAATACAGGAAAAAGTATCTGAACGCAGAGATGCATTACTAACTATCACTTATTGAGGGAACACATGTATATTTTCCAGCAGAATGCTGACAGCACTCAAAGAACAGCAATCATATTCATTCCAGAAATAACCACTGAAGACAAAAAGCAAAATTGCAAAAAGGCATGAAAAGAATCAGAACGTTGTATTCACTGGGTAGAATTTTCACCAGCCATGGCAAGGATATTACCACCATGACCCTGCTGGGTAAGTGGCATGTTATGCTTTGCATGCACCAATTATTGGGCACAGTTTGATCAGAGATACTTAGAACTAACTCTTTAATGCAAATGATCACAAGAAAGCAATCAACTTCATTCTCTAAGGACTTTAATTTTTAGCTTATTTGCAGAGCTACTGAAAGTATAGCATGTAATTGGATGGGCCCATGGTGAGTTCCTGAAAATACTGTGACTTAGATGCTCCTGTAGTCCACAGTACTTATTTCTGCAACTTCTATCAATTTATCACGAGATGTAACACAGTCCCCAAATTTAACTCCAGGACTAGAAGGGGCTGAAATTTGGAGCCATGGAATTCTATTCATGCCAACATTGTCAGCTTACTTTCTCCGGTATACAAATAGAAAGGTAAACCTGCAGCAGCATGGGACCTCCTTTCCACCATCATGTGAGCTCCTTTCCATCCAAGTTTTCAGTTAGTGGATTTGTATTCTTCATCATTACTTAGCAGGGTAAGTGCTCATGTTGCATGAATAAGGCTACCACAAGCAACTATAATTGAGCTTCATTTACTTGGCAGAACTATGCCCACTCTCCCCATCCAAAACAGTCTCCGACACTAAGTTCTACTTCCTTTTACTAGAAGGGTTTGGAAATCTTAAATATTTTCTCCTGTAAAGGCTAACTTAAAGTGACTCTCTTGGCCCACTCTTAACAGTTTACCAGCTATGTTTTCAAAGACCGGAGGATTCTAGGTATTTCTCAGTGTTAATCAGTGAGATCCAGAGAGGTTGTTTTCCTGATTACTTTTCTTTAGCTACTAGATTTCAAGGGTGCACCTACATTGCGAATTTCATTGGGGTCAGGACTGTATCTTTGAAGTGCATCTCTAAATTGCCCCTACTGGCTACGCTACTCGGTTTGCATGGTGAAGAGGGCCTGTAGATAAAACTAAAGTGATAAAAGGGCTCCAAATGCTCTACTGGCATTCAGCCCACACTAACAGACTAGGAAAGTCCAAAGCAAAACTCTCTAAAATGACACAGTGTGGATGTCAGGTTCTCTGCCCCATCTGCTCAGCTCTACAGATGAACAGAGGAGTTCACAGATTTCTTTTGTTGAGGTCATGTTACTTGCTAATGCAGACATATAGTCTGGGATAAAAAACCCCATAGAATTCACTGATAATTTCAGGTCTTTATTGTCATCTATACCAAAGTTGAATTTGAAGAAATTTTTTGAGTTCCATTGCTACAGACCACATCCAGAGAAAATTGCTAGCATTATCCATTAAACAGCAAGACTTTAAACAATTCAATTACTGACAGTTCTGTGTTTTTCATCTGGTTTCTACTTGAAGAATCTTCAAATATTTAACTCTGGGAAAAACAAACAAACAAAATAAATGTCTTGACTAAGCAACTATTTCTTATGGAAGGTTTTGAGCTGCACTGTGATTTTGTCAAGGTGATTTGGGTTTTGCATATGAAATACAGTTTCAATAAGAAAAGCAGCTACAGAAAAATATGCCTTGAAAAAAAGGTTATCTGCTATTTCTTCATATTATTGAAGCTGTAAAATATTTAACATTATTCACTCGATTTGGGGCATAACAGCTGATTTGCAGCCAACAGGAGAAGCAAAAGTTTTCAGTAAAATTCCATCCTTACCTCTTTAAAACCTAATGGAGTTCACTCTGTATGAGAAACTGGTGAATACTTCTTGAAGTATGAAGGGATATATGCTCTTTCATACATTTCATTCCTACAATTTTTATTCTCTTGTAATTGAACGAGGTGTCATACCTTACAAATGGGCCTGGTATGCTTATATTGGAAGGCTAAAAGAATATATTCAGAGCAGCTATGCTGTATACAACAAAAAAAGATAAGGGTGAAAAGGCACCTGTGAGAAATGAGAAAGAAAATACAAAATCAGTGTCCAGAGTCAATTAGTGCACGAGAAAAACAAACAAATAAAAGTCGGAGTAATTAAAAATAATTTGGTCAAGGGACACATAAGATATTAGGAACAAAGAGCAAATTCTCAACTTCACTGAAGTAATTTAGAGTTTTGTCATACACTCCAAGGTTTCTATGACAAAGATGTATTATTTGAAAGCCCAGTTAAACACACAGGCTAACTTTCACCCCTCTCTTAATTTAAACCCCTTTTCTGGGGAGCTAATGGTATGATCTCTTGAGGTCCCTTCTAACCCCTAGGATTCTATGATCTGGTCCCTAAATGTGTCCTCACATGGACGTTTAACTGCCAGTCACTTCGTAATGTTGTTCTCATTGCAACTATTACTACTTACTATGAATAATCTACCACATTTATATAATGAATCAAAATGGGTCACATATTTATGTTTGCGCTCTCAATATAATTGAGGTACAATAATACAAATAAAAATAATTGTTGAAACTATTGTTCTAATTATTAATAATTTAATACAATTTTGCTGTGCGCACTTTCAAGACCAGATTGAGTCTAGACGTCTAAACCAATTATCTCTGGTTTCTTTGCAAAGATACAAACCTAGTAGCAATTGAAACACCTAACAAAAGGTATTCTGGTGTTCTGGTTCAAGAGAAACAATTATGCATGGGGCAAAACCCCCCCCCACTCGGGTTTGATGGTAGGAGTGTGATATAAAGGTTCTGAAACATCATGCTCATTCTTAGTCATCAGGGCTTTTAGATTATCCACAGTCCACAAGTAACTAGTATTTCTTCAAATAATTTTCCTGGAGTTGTTACCTTATGAACTACACCATAGTTAGGTTTATAAATGAGAATTTACCAGCAGAAATTGAAGAGCTAGGGACAAAAAATAATACTTTGCTAAGCATATATGGGACTGAGTTGTGTAAATGACCTTTCAATCCCGCTTAGAAAGCTTCAAGAAACAGTTTTTTCAGGTCCTATAAGACTTTTCCTTTAGCTACATGTAGTTTTTCCTGGGGTTTTAATTGGTTTGTTCCCATGTCTACACACCAGTATGGTTCACTTTTTAACTGCTTCATTAAGGTTAACTAAAGACTAATGTCTTATTCAAAAATATTCTGTCATTACCCTGCACCCACACACTGCAGCTCCTTAGTAGCAGAAGGTGCTTGGCTTCCTGCAGTGTCATTTAAAGACCCATAGGAATAGATGCAATTTTAACCTACATCTTTACTTGCTATTTTAATGTGGGCTTTCAGTCTTCTTTTTTTTTTTTTTTTAATGTACTTAAATAACTTATCCACATTAAATAAGGTTGAGTACAGGATTTATCTATATGTAATAAATGTGAGCTTTTCTTGTTTTTAGTTTTAGAACTAAAACATGAAAAATTTTCAGTCATTATTTTAAAAAAATAAAAATAAAAAAATCTCAAATTCCAAAAATCACAAGAAAAACATCACAACTATCTCAAAAATTCACAAGGGAACACAGTTCCTGTTAAGCTTACTGGGATCATTTTGCATTTCCAATCTTTTTAACTTTATAATTTGACTTTTTCTTTTTCATTTTCTAACTGTGACTTAGAACATCTACGCTAACATTGTGTTTGTAATCACAGAAAAAAATATAGTGTTTTCTAATGGTCCTTCCCACTTTAATTACTAGATAGATAATTATAATTCTAGATTTAGAACTCTGCATGCAATAATTTTTCATTCCAGTCTCAAAAGAAATCAGAGAAATTCGTAAAGACTGGAATATACAGGGTCCTACAGATTATGGCCTACTTTGACATAGGCCATAAAAGGGCAATATGCACTTAAATGAAAACAATTAAACAATGCTACATCAATAGAAAACCTATTTTCTGTTCCATAAACAATTTATATCAGGGAAAAATTACACCAAATATTTTGGTAAGTATTCTGCTAAAGGAATTATAAAACAAAATAAAGCCTGTGGAAAATAATAGAAGACTAAGTTTCGTAGTTGTTTTCTTATTAGATCCTTAGCTGAAGAGGTGCTGGTGAGCTGATAGAGGTTTTGACCTTAACTTTATCCTGCACTTGCATTTTGTTTCCAACTCTGCAACAAATAAAAGGTACTGAAAACTTTCCTGGGGCAGCTGGCATCCCATCGCAACTTTTTGGATAGATTAGAAACCACTAGATTTGCCAAAAGGTTGTTTGTCTTCCACAGGGAAAAGCCTTTCCTCTCAGGAATAGCAAATGCTTCCACTTGGGATTACAGGAAAAACCCAAGCCATAAACTTGCACAAAATAACCCGTGGTAGTCATACACAAGCAGGCCAGCTCACCATCTGAAAGCCAAAGAAATGAACATCCACTGAAAGGTAAGCAGATATATTGAAATCCGGTTCTTTCCTATTATTCAAGAGCTGCACTGTATGCGCAGCTTTTTTAAAAACACCAACAGCCACACTTTCCACAGCTCATGCATATTTTCCTGTATCAACAGCATCTGTTCTTCAAGGATTGGAATAGTAATTGGTCAGGCTGTGGAACAACGTGTGGAAAGCGCTCACTACAGTTCATTAAATACCAGGCACGATCTCTCATCTCCAAGACATTATAATCTCAACACCATTGCATTTGGATCTCTCATTCAGAATCACTTCTAATATGGAATAAAATACAAGACAATTTTTTGTGCCCTGGATCTATATCACATGAAATACACCAAACATCTAGGACATATGTTATCCCCTAGAAGAAAAATGAAAAAAAAAAAAAAAAAAAGGGAGCATTTTTTCCTTATTAAAAAATCTGATAATTCCTTTTTCTTCCACAATTCACACCACCTTAGTTAATAGTTCAGAAAACTGACTAGCTGAGTATAAATGAAAGAGATTTCCTTCCTTTCTAAAGCTATAATTTAACCTGGGAAGAACATTTTTCTAAATCAACAAAGCCAAATAAAAGTAGGGCACGACTCTTTTATGCATCAAAAAATGATACTAATATCACTGTGCAACAGTTCTTCACTGTTTCAGATGCTCTATTTTTCCTTCACTGTTTTGGCATTCTTTTTCCCTGTGTAAGATAAATGTAAAAATTATTTCTCTGGTGAACAACATTACAAAGACTCCAAGTAACTGCCACTGACATTTTATAAGCACATCATGGAAAGACATGGTGCTGACTGTATAAGGAATGCAACCAAAAATCTTTTACTAGTGCAGGTGGCTGAAATTTACCACAGCCCAAGAAACACCCAACCCAAGGAGCAGTAGAGTAATGTACCAGCACATGCAAATAGTAACATTTTATGTGCAGTTTTCATTTTAATAAAATAATTACATACTGTCCAGGACACCAGTTGCATCAAACTTATTAAATGATTAGGTTTATAAAATCATGCTAAGCTAAAGAGGAGTAGTTTGTCACTGGTTTTGTTAACAGTGCTGAATATGTTCCTCAAACAATGAAAGTTCAATAATTTTAGTAATTTAGGGGGGTTTTGTTTGCTTGGTTAGCTGGTGGCTTGGTTGGGGTTTTAGTGCTGGGGGTTTTTTTTAGGTTTTTTGGGTTTTTTTAACAAGTGTCCTGTTAAATTTTCATTCTGTTGAATAAAAAATAAACAACAATGAAAGCAGACTGTGTCTTTAACTTCTGTCTGCTGATTCACTAGGTTTAGAGATCACAGGAAATTGTGTTTATCTCCTACCCACGAGTCATTATTCCTGATGTCTAAACTATTTGCTGGGAGTACAAGACCAACACATGTATCTGTCAACAAAATGGGTCACCTCTATACTCTTCTATATTTTCTTTAGTTGAAATCAATAAAGAAGAAATCAGAAACATCAGACACTGGAGGGCAGGAATGATCAACTGCTTAACATTGCTCCCTGATGTCTGTATCCCAAGACACATGGCTGGTTCACAACTGTTTTATCAGTTTTCACATTTTACCTGTTTGTGCATCCTCTAGCCTTTCTAACTCTTCTGCATGCTAAGACTTTTTCGTCTTTGTCATAAGCTTATGAACAGTAATGCTGAAACAGTTTAATTTTTAATGCTTTGCGTAAATAATAAATAATAATACACAAACAACACACCTTCAGATTACATCTCCCTCAACACACCACATATACACAAATCATATTGCAGAGAGAAGCACATACCTGTAAGCAAAGGAATATTAATACTACTGTAACTAATGTGTACCATTTTCTGTCCTGGGTCAGGCTCAGGGCTCTCCACTAGACCTATAACAGACACTCTCTATGAACTCCTCTCCCTTTCCAAATTGGAAGATTAAAGGAATAAGTGAGACAGACTTATGGATTAGAAAACTAAAACAGATTTAATGAAATTTATAATAAGAAAGTGGAATATATACAAATATATTCAAATCCAGTATCGAATCCAAACCCTCTTTGACACCATTGACACCGTGGAGCAAGCAGTGGGGAAGTCCCAGTCTGGACTCAGTGGCAGGTGGGATCTGGATTCAGGAGGTGGATTCTGGAACTGGACTCAGGAACACATGGATCGAGACCAAAGGCAGAATGAACAGAGTCCTCCCTGGATGCTGCTCACTGAAGAAGAACTTGACCCTCGTGATCCCTCAGCTTTGTACTGAGTCAGCAGTGACCTTGGTCTGCACACGCCAATCCTTGGTAGTAACTCTAAACATCAAGCATTATCACTGCTAGGAGCAGACCCTGTCTGCAAAAATCTGCCGTTAACTTCAGAAAGTGAAGTTAGTTAGAAAAGACTCAGCTGAAAAGTAAAATCACTGAACAGAATTAGTTCTTTTTTAACTCAAATCAGGGCATTTTCATTGGCACATAAATGAAAGATGGGTTATAATTACTTCACTGTAAAAATAATTAATGTAAATAATCCATATTTTTTTAATAATTTAAAAAAGAATCCTTTATGACCTAGAGTAAAAGCCATGTTTGGTCTTCCAGCATCAGTATCATATCACATACAGGGGAGTGAAGTACGAATCCATATTAATGCAAAGTAGACAAAGCAGCAGCAAAATAACAAAAACAGTAAAGAAGACAAATTTTCCTCTGCCAGAATGCATCTCCTGAGTATACCATGACTGCAAGTTCATCAACTCCAGATATATAACCTTAAAGTATTACTCATTTGCAGTGATGTCACTACAGACGATTAACCTGGTAAATGATTATGACACCCAGTAAGGTACCGAGTTAAAATTTCAAATTTACTAGGTGACTAAAATGGAGTGTTTATGGGAGCTCTTCAAAAATCCAGCAGAAAAATGCATGTATCAAGATGCTTCATCAAAATGAGAACAACAGAATGTAAGCAGAGCGCATTTTCTGTCTTACCTTGTAGTCCAGGTTTTTACCATAGCATGAAACCCATGAGAAAGTAGCAGAATAGTCCCGGTAGATAGGCAAGTTCTTATTATATTCAAATTTTATATATTTGCATATAACAACTATATATCAAAATATATTTTTGAATCAATACATATTCAGGATTAAAATACCAGTTTCAATCAGTAATTCCAAAATTTGGACTTGGATTTCATACTAGTCCAAACATCAGAGGGATCTAAATATATGCATTTTGATTCAGAGTCATCTCAGTGCATGCTGAAAACACGGGGAAACAAGGCAAATGTTTAAAGTGTGCAGTCTGAACGTACAGAGCTGAGGGGCCGTGACTTGCAGTACACAGCTTACAGCGTCCGGTCGTATTTTGGAATGGCGGTCAGTAGAGGCAACGTCCATCTCCACAGGATTGTAACTCAAGGCAGGATTGGGCATCAAAGTAAAAAAAATGCAATCCTGGTAATATAAACAGCTGTGTTCTGTTTCAAAAGCAGCATATGACATGGATGCATTTCTGAAAGTCAAGAGCACAGCAAAATGCATATTCTTGCTATTGTAGCAAGGTATGTTTAATTCCCCTCCAGTGAATGTGGCAGCAACCATCAAATGCAATTAGCATTATGTAAGTATGTGCATAGCAAATAAGCTTCATATAAGTAGGAAAGAACAACAAAAAGCTGTTGCGATGCCAGCACCATTTAAGAACACAAGAACAAAAGCAGGTGGTGTGACAGAGCCAGTTGAACACACAGGACTGTGGCTCTGCTACACAGAACTACCTCCACAGGAGTGATGCACAGGTTTCTCGGCATATTTTTCTCAATGATGGAAAGAAACACAAATTAATCACAAAATGGGAAAGTCACAAAATTACATGAAAAAGATCTTCTTCCTATTCTGTTTTTTACCATGAAAGTAAAGGTACCATCACTACTATATTGTGAGTGATGGTAAACACCACATTGGACAGTTTCTCCTTCTCTGATCCAAGACTTTTATTGCTGTTCAAAAAGGACAGATTTAAAAATATTCCATGCAATACACATGCAGCGTAGCAAACTCCTCTGGAGAAAGGCGAACATACTCCTCCTGAGACAAGAGGATACAATAGAGGATCTAAAAAGATACAACTGGCTACAACTTAGTCTCCAATTTTCAATACAAAAACCAGAATAATGGTAACTTGCCAAGCTTCTGCTTGCATTCTAACAGCCCCCACATATCTTCTTTGAGAATCTGAGAGAACCAAAACAGTTGCTTCTGTTACTTTCAAGCTGGAAAATATAACAAACACCATCTGAATAGATGTGCTGTGAATCTTCTAGAGTATATTTGGTTGGATTCCTACCCAAATTCTGTCCTACTCTTAGATGTTTGAGTTGTGAACCTGTGGTTCTACATGATAGAATCTTAACTTTTCACAGTCTTCAAGCAGTCCTAAAAAGATGATTTTACCAAAAGTAGAGAGCAACTACTTCTTTCATTATGCAGTAGTAATGCATTTTCTTACAAGGTAAAGCCACTTCCTATATAAGAAAACTGCCTGTTTCTATAACTTAAGCAGTTTACAGGATGTTAAAAATGGTATTCTGCATGGCTTACCTTTTAATTATCTTTATGTGCTCCTTCTGTTCTCTTAATTTCTGTTGAGGTTTCACGAAAGGAAACATTACCAGTCTGATGTTCTTATAATCACTCTACTAAGCATCAATATTGCTAGTTTCAGTAAGAAAGATGGACTTAAGAGTTGTGGTATGGTTGAGCTGGTGTTTTTTTGCTTCCCTGACAAACCAGTGCCTTGTGAAAGCAGTATACCATATTTCAGAAACCTTGACTTGATAAACTCACAGATCCTTATTTGGGTAAAGAATGCCAGAACTTTCAGTTAAGCCTTTTGATCTAGTTACATGCACACACCTAATCTTATTCTCCAACTAACTACCATGGGGACAGCATCCACAGCATCCATCAAACTTGCCCCATAAAAATATTACTATAATGTTTGTCATTTAAAAGAGAAATAAAGAAGTACTGTGTAAGTTGGTTTCTTTAGCAATAGCTCTGTCTACACAGCGCAGTGGAGCACAGAAAGGGGTTGCTGGGCCACCTTGGGATATTCTGCTCTGACTCACACTTTGTGTTACTGTGTAAAGGTGCTACCTGGGCCTTGAAAGGAGCCCAGGTACCTGGACAGAGCTTTGAATTGGAGCTCTTCCTACTCTTAGATCTTTTTCTGAGTGGGAATGCTTTTTTCTGTCTTGGGAATGCTTTTTTGAGGAGACATGACCGGTATTTTTAATATTTTTCATTAAACTTCATTGAAAAATATATTTGTTAAACTTTTCATGTATTAATTGGTCATATTGGACATGTGCACCAAGATAAAATTGTCAAAAAATTAATGTCAAAGGTAGGGCTAGGTTTTGAAAGAAATCTCACAAAATTTCAGAAAATAGTAAAATATTTTAAAGATAGAACTGAAGGTAAGAAGTTCCTACAGAATTAGACTGGTGGTGTCTTTTTTATTCTTGAACTTTTAATAAAAACTGTGTAAACTTTGTCAAAAATTGTATTTAAATTGTTTTTTCTTCATTCCCAATATCTCAATATCTGCTAGAAGTAAAAATATCCATGAAAAAAAAATCTTTGAGTTTCTGAAACATTTTTTCATTTTGGTAGCATTTTTCACATATTAAGGCAGACAAGTGCTTTAACATATTCATATTGGTAGTACTCATCACCAGTTACCAGGGGATCAAAAGAGAAACTACAGAGAGAGACAAGAGAGAGTATTTAATAGTTTAAAATGTTGTTTAGTCTGGTGGGATTTTTAACACAGAAATATGCCATTCGCGGCTGCCCAGATGTATTTGAAAATCCTTCTGAGGGTTCAGAACTATGTACCTGCATGACTGTAATAGCTCAGTCTCAGTGCTAGAAACGTCACTACACTGAATAAAAAGCCCACAATTAGAAACATATTGCAGTGTACTTTTTATCTGACAAGGAAAGTGGGTAAAATATCTCAGAAAGGTGCAGATGTCAAACATTAATCATAACCAATACACACTGCTATGGTCGAGTAACTGTTGGTACTTAATTTCAACAAAATCACAATCCTCCCTCAACCTTTTCTATGTGGCTGCGTAAACATGACAGGAACTTTAAATCTTGTTGACAGTGACTTCCATGCCTGTCAGGGGGCTGGCAGCTGCAGTTCAAAGAGTGCTGCACAGAAAAGCCCTTCTGAATTCCCATCCTGAGCTCCGAACTCAACAATGTATTTTGGGATACAATTGAATGCTAGGTCAAAAATGTCACAGCTTTACAAGCAACTAAACAATTAAAAAGCGTGGCTATGAAGCAGGGAACAAAGGTTAATTAGAAAAGAAAATCAAGTGGACTTTGAAGCAGGACAGAATACTTTTTCAGCTACCTTCAGAGACAATAGATTTCAAACTTGTAAAACACACAATTTAAGCAAATGATAGCTTCAGCAATATAGCCCGATTATCATAACAATTAGGAGTACCATAGTTAGATAAGTACTTCCATGTATATTACACATACCTGCTTACATAAATAAAAGCTATTAACCCAAATCCCTGTTACAAAGTAAACTGGGTAGTAGCCATGATTTCCACTCCTATTACTAGACAGATTCATTTGAGAAATCTGAGAAGAGTCAAAAGAACACAAATGCTGCATTAATTCACTTGCCATCCTATGAAGCTCTGTTGTTATTTTCTTTAATAACACATCTCATGTTGTTTCACTGAGTACAATTAAATTTCTATTATTTCTTAGACCATGTACATTTTCTTTAGCAACATTGTGTTGATTCAAGTCTCTCTAAATAACAACACAAAATAACAGGTTCAAATAGAATGACTAGGATGTCTGGATTCCAAAAACAGGCAAGTTTGTCTGTAGGCAGAACGTGATGATGTGATAAAAGACTCCGGGAGAAATGGCAAATGAAAAGGGTATGTCTTTTAAACTGATCTGAAAAACACATTTAGTTTTTAAGCCAGAGTTTTCTGTATATTTAGGGGTTTGGGTTTTTAATATTTTTAATATTTATCTAAGTGAGTAACATGAAAGATCAAACTGAAGTTGTAGTAGGTCTGTTTGTCTTCTAATATCTCAACTCTGCTGTATTTTGGAATTCATCCATCCCCAGAGAGCAATTTTAGCCACCAAAAGCATCAGTGCCTATAGGCTTCTGTTTCAGAGAATTTCTATTGCAAAGATTTGGCATATTTCTAATTACATTCCAGTCCTCTGGAGAGAATCCCTGTATTGTAACTGCAGCCTGGCATTACTGTCTGCAGATCCTTGAACTAAATAAAGAAAGCGTTAGCAATTTGATTAGTAGAACCTGATTGCTTTCCCTGAACATTACAGTATGTTAAATGAGAAGCTGCATAAAACAAATAAATGAAGCAGGTGCATGTCAGATTCTGATTTGGAAGACTGCCAACTGATCAACTCCACCAAGGTTTTATTATCTAACCAGAAACACATTTTGTTGATGCTTAGAATTTCCCTCAAGAATAACTTCTGCCAACACTGGAAACAGCTCAATGAACAAAATGCTGTAACTATGGAAGATTCAGGTAAATGCTCTGTAGCGAGCATTGTGCCCAACAGGCTTTTATTCCTCTGTATATGCATACAGGCAAACATGCAGGCTGGTCTGAAAATATATTCCAATCTTCATGCCAAAGAAAAAGCACAAAAATTACAGTGGGGCATCAAACAGAGGGACCATGTTTTTCCATGGTCTTTGTGATAAACATTAAAACAATGATTGAACAGAAAATCTCATATTCAGTAATTTGGAGGGCATATTTTCCAACTGGAGAGCTTCCTTTGGACCCTAGTAAACAGCTGGAGGGGATGGATAGAATATTTGGTAATAATGTCTACTTGGCTTTTCTTCTCCTTTCATCAAACTTTTAAATGCTTTGCAGTGGAAAAGCATGACTGTAACATCTTGCATATCATTTGCAAGAATGTCAGACAAAGTGACCTGCCACAAACTCATTCCATGACAAGAACGTTAACAGTTTTAATTGATACTTTAATGCTGCCCCTACTTCTTGTAAAGTATGTACTGCAATATTATCTAGATCTAAATTTGCATGGAATTTCAGCCCCTGGCGACTGTTTTCTGCCCTCCGCCCCCACCTTCCTTATATGGGAAGGCATAAATCCTGCTGCTAACAGATGCTCAAGAATTTGCTGTGTTCCCAGTAGCTGCAGATGTAAAGAAGCATATTTTTTGAGCATCAAATTTGTTATTTTCAAGAGTATTTAAATCAGTTCAAATGGTAAGGTATTTCTTCCACTCTGCATTGTAAAATGTTCCAACCTGTTTATTGCTCCCTTTCTCAACCGAAGGATAGCACTTATAGCATGGTAGTACCTAATGGTACCTTTCCCCTGGGGAAAGATTCTATGAATACTGATTAAACATATTTACTTTTCCTATTTTTTAATACATATATCACTAAGGGGAAAATTTACTGAAACATTTATGGTAGAAGCCTAAATTGCATTGTCCTTCAATAAGGTACGTGTACTTTTGCAAACTGTATGTCAAATTTGATAGTGGAACCCATGCTTTTTTATCATTGTCAAAAAGTTTATAAAAAAGAAATCTATACCTTTTCAGAGAGAAAAATGCTTAGTCCTAAGCATTTTGTTATTGTATGGGTAATATTTGTAGAAAATAATAGAAAGAATAGTTGGAAGAGACTTCAAGCAGTCATCCACTCACAAACTCTTACCACAACAAATGATTAAAAATACCTAACTCATTTTTGGCAGAGTATTGTATATCCTGTTCATAAAAGCCCTTAGTGATGGAGATGTCATTGGATTTCATGAAACTTATACAAGAGAGTATTTCTCACTGTCCTTACTTGGCGAAGTTTTTATTAAGGCTTTATATAAATCTCACTTTCTGCAACAGAAGCTCAGCTGCCCTTGGGGGAGTGGTTGTGGTGGTGAGTTTCTTGCATTTCTCTTCAGTTTTCTTTAAAGCATTTGAAGACCCACCACGTCTCAAGTCTTCTCTTATCTATTCTTAACATGCACAACAACCTTCCATTTCTTTTTCATAAGTTACATTTTTTAGACTTTGGAGCCTTCCTTCTCCATGTCAATCGATTCTCTCCAGTTGGTCCCTACATTTCTTGAAGCCGAGGTCAAAAAGTGGCAAAAGGACTCCAACACAGGCTTTATTAACGCAGCAGAGCAGAAGGATTACTTTCTAATTCTGAGTACATTCCTGTTTTCACAGCTCGAGATGAGGCCTGTTGTTTCCACAATGGCAAAACATTACTGATTCATGCTCAGTTTATGATCAGCAAAGGGGGACTTGTAAACCACTAGGTTTACGATAGCAATGCTGCTATCTAATGGGTCATGCTCTAACTCTTATACACGAATTGTCTCCCCTAAGCATAGTACTTTGAGTTCTTAATCAATGACAGCTTTTCATATCAGACCCTTTTTTCAATTTGTCAGGAACGTGTAGAATTGCAATTCTGTCCTACAAAGTGCTTGGCTCCCCTCCCAGATCAGTACTGTCTGGAAATTTAGTGAGCAATTCTCTATGCCTTCAAAAACATAAATAAAAACATTGGCCACTTAAAGAATTGGCATCACACAAGATATTTTATATATTTTGGTTTCCCAAAGATGGACTATATTTGGAATGAAAAGTTCTGATCAAATTCAGCCAGGTGAAAGAAGAAGACACTATACCTTTTTAGTAAAGAACACCTTCTTTTTCAGGAGGGTATTAAAAATTATGAAACAAGTTCATATTAAATATTAGGGTTTTCTTACTGGTGCAAGTATTATGTGAGAAGAAATCTGAAGGCATGGAAAAATGTGTTTGCAAATACCATCACAGTGTATGCTATTTGTAAGACATAGCTCAGGCTCTGTTCGTCCATCCCAGAATAAGTTTCTTCTAGCATGCACCACACTACTCCCTCAAATTTTTATTATGTAAACTGCCTCACACAGGATTAATCCCAAATCCCAACCATAACCACAGATTAGGGAGTTATCCAGCAGACTAGCTCCTTTATATACCATGATCTGATTGCTTTTCTATGTAATTAATTAGTACCATCCATTATTAAGATATATTAAAATTATTTAGGAGTTTAAAAGAGTCATCAATATGCTACTCTGATTAAAATTCTTAGTATGTTGCTAACATTTTTGAAGACCTGGAAATGAATAAAGGACTATCTGTATATGATAATAATTCTTTAAAAAGAAGAAAAATCTTACAATTTTACTTACACAATCTTACTGAAAGCACATAGGATGAAATGAAATCTAATAGGAACATAAGACCAGCTGTACTGGCTCAGAACAAAGCTCCATATAGCCTGTATCCTTCCTCTGACAGTGACCAAAAGTGGATTATCAGGAAAGGCAAGCGTGTATTGATACGCTGTTCAAATTTTCTTATCCTTAAGCAATACAGTTCTCAGAAAGTTACTGAGGCACAGGTTCTACCTTTGCATCTGTCCCTCAATGGATCTGTCTTCCATGAACTTGACTAATCGTCATCTCTTTTTGTATACTCCCGCTCTAAAGCAATATAATAAAAAGCACACATCTAGAAGTATTTATTTTGTCTTACATTTCAATTATGTCTCAAGTTGAACCATTTCCCATGTCCTTTGTAGCCCAATATATTGCAGTCACAAGAACAGAAAGGTTGAGAGATAAAAAATGTACATGAATTACACTCTCAGAAAAATCTTTCCTTCTTCATTTTTACTCCACCTCTGTCTACCAAGAAGCATAATTTAAAAAGATCTAACAACAGAAGTCCCAAAGGGTTTCAGAAAGACAAAATTAATGGAAATCTGTTTTACAGCTGGTATATTCTCACTCCTTGGGTCAGGCCCTTTTTCTGAGGGGCCAGCTGCATCAGTTTCTCCACTGAGATCTGATTGTTTATTCTGTAAGAAAGAAATGCAATGAATTGCATTTGGATAAAATTGATATTAGCAATGGAAGAATGGGTCATATAATCCATCACCTTTCCCCATAGGACTAGTCTTTACCATACAGTGTGTCTTTGTGTCCTTTGCCACTCCAGTCTTAACTGATGGGAGAACTGAAATGTCTACAAACAGTGGCAGGAGAACATTTCCTACTTTAACAGAACCAAGTTTTGTTCTGTTTTGCAGCATTCCAGTTTCACATTTGTGCACCCACAGTCCTCACTGCACACTACGCCACAGCTCTACCAGCAGTCTGCTTAAAGGCAAGAGTCACTGTCAGAAATGCCAGCAACAGCACTGTACCAAAGACATCCCTCAGGGAGACTTGCTTGTGAACCTGTTTACATGAGGTTTACTCTGGGATGGGGGAAGAAACCCTATCATTTTCTCACTTTCTAAAGCACTAAATTAGTAAGAAGAGAAGCTGTTAGAGAGACAATGTCCTGGGGTGTCCCTCTGAAAACTGTCCTAGAAAATCAGTCCCAGCAGCCTGAACTGCTGAAACAGCAGGATGCCTTGAGCAGCTGCTGTTTCTTTGTCACGTCATTTGCTGGCTGGCAGTCTTTTTTAAAAATGTAAGAAATGCAGTCAACACCTACTGCTAAAATTTTAAAGCTTCTGCCTAAAAGAATGCTTTCACAGGGAGACAGTGCTGTAACACCTCTAGATAAAAGGTGTCTGCCCTGCATCAGCTCACCCCTCTATGCAGGTTGAAAGGAATCTTGCTGACCTAAACACCCTGCACTTGAGATCAAGCAAGATGCTTTCATTTTAAACTGAAGCCTAATTTAAAATAGGATGGCACAAACTGTACCACCAGCTACAGTTGTAATGAATGGATAGAACTTTGTTTGAAAGACGCCTTAATTTCCCTTCAAACAGAAGGGAGAGAGACTCATGCAGCAAGTATATAACTCAAGGTGAATTTGTCTGGCGAATGCTTCCTAGTAGAAGAAAGTGAAATATGAGTGAGCTCATAGGGGAGTTAGGAAAGATCCGTAACAAAGGATAACCTAGTTGTGGGGCTCAGATTTCCCTGTTACAATCTTCATATGACTTCAGGGCTGTGACCACACCTGAGAATTACACCTCTTATTTTTCTGCCCCAAGCTGAGGTAAAGAAAACATCTACCATACCTCAGATTTATTATAAATTGACTTATAAAAATGACTTTAAAACTTCACTCTTTAGATCAGGATAGATCATTTCTAAGAGACTTTCTGAAACTGGGCTTTTCAAACAGTCAGAGAGAGAAATCCTACTGAGAGCTAATTTCCTTTGCCTTAATAAATACAAGTTCATAGTTTTGGAACAGAAGATTTCGAATTTTTCCACAGTTTCCAACCATCATAACACAGATTACATTTCTGCAGTTTTGTTTTTTATGACACTCAGCACTGAAATATCATTTTTCTGGGAGATTCCTGGACATTAAATAAAGAGTCACAGGCACAAACATTGAGAGCCCTGAGGAATGACTCCCTACCTAATTTTAACTTGAAGAGAAGGTATGTAGGCTCCTCAGCTCTGTTTGTTTAAAAGAACTCTTTTCTGTCAAGACAATGACCAACAAATCTTCTCATACTTTACTAGGGTTCAAAGGGAAGTGGCCATTTTAAAACAAACCAAACCAAATCCAACTTTTTTTTTTTTTTTTTTTTTTTTTGGGGGTGGGTAATGCAGTAACTTTTAGAAAACAAAACATTTTTCTCACGCCAGTATGATACACTGAATTTACTCAATGGAAACAATATAAAGAACATGAATGGCAAGTACAACTCCCTACTGATTCAGGACATTAGCATACCCTCCACTCAGTGGAGATTCATCTGGGCAAAGGCCAGTGGACCTACCAGGTATTATATGGATGTGATATTCTGAACTCCCAAATAATGAAATATATTAAGACGAAACATAGCTGATGTCACAAGAGTTGCATTTATTTAAACAAATGACATACCATATTCTCTCCTGAGTCTGTCAATAAGAAAAGTGCTTACCTGAAATAACATTGCACTCACTAGGGTATCGAAATTCAAAAGATACCTGTATCACATGCTACTGCACATTATATACTCAAAAAGGATACAGAAAACCCTTCTCATTGCACAAGCAATATACTGTTACTGAGTAATATTTTTGCACTGCCAGAAATTTGACCACTTCCAAATGCTTATGGTAATGGAAGTGAACAGTAAGGGTGTTTGCAAATCATACGATGCATTCATAGTAAACTACCCCATTATAACTCTTACGACCACATTCTCTAGCAAGTCCCATATACTGCAGACACGCAGCCACACTGGTAGATATCAAATGATGTGCTATTGGCATCAAAGCAGCAGGCACTGTGAATGTGCAGCGTGGATTGTAACAGCAAGTCACGTGCTCCTGGTGCGTCTTCTGACTCACCAGGCTAAGCAAAACCAATTTATAATTCATGACTTTCCTAAAATCCAAGGGATCCAGGATTCACCTCGAACAAAAATCATTACAGTTTGGCTTAAGGGCACAGGAACTTTTGCACACACAAAAATTAAAAGGATAATTTGAAGGGTAAAAGATCAAAGAAATAAGAGGCAAAAATAAAAAATTTGAATGAGATAATCCCTAATTACCTATTACAAAAGCAGAGCAATGATAAAAGAGTCCTTTAAAAGATATTTTCCTTCAATATTCTGGCTAACAGAGTTTCTTTAACATGATTCTAAATTAGGACACGAATATGTTGTTTGCAACCTTGGTAATGACCTACTGGCTTCTGTTCTTAGTCTGTATTTCAGAGGTACTCCAAGCTCATTTTTCACACAATTGCAACTTGCTCTGGCATAGAAGCTACGAGTTGTTAGACAGCCAAAACCTATTTACTCCCTTCTGCATCCTCCTCTTCTTCACAGAACATCATCAGAGTGTAGGACGCTAATTGAGGTAAACTCTTTCTGTATGGCCCTGAGGGGGAATGAAATCAAGCCAGCCATGATTCCCACAGTAAGTCATAGAGCATAAGCAGGCTTCAGTCTTGAGATATTTGCCTGGTTTTGAGATGATACACTGGAATTTTTCACTCTCTCCTTCCACCCCCACCATTCAACCCCCCTTCCTGCCCAAACTGAGAAAACATAACCTGTGATTTGCAGTTGCTCCATGTGGTCTGCGCCACATTGACTTTGCCATTTGAAACATGAAATTGTGTTAGGGCATTGGTTCTGCACCATCTCTGAAAGGATACTGCTGTCTGCTGAATCAAAAATACAGTTTTCTGTATGAAGAATAGCTAAAGTCACAGACATCACTACTTCCCTCTTTTTTCTATTTATGGCAGTGACCAAGAAGACAGTATCTATTTTGCATAATCAAACTCGTTATGCCTGAGTGGCTCCATTGTAATAAAAAAAAGGATCTGGGCTTGTGAAGATAGTGGCTTGTTAAGTAAACCTGCTTAGCTATGGTTTGTTTTAAGAGACATTAAGGCATCTAGAAAGGACTGTTTTTCAAAATTCAGCTTATTTCCACAGTGCATTCATATAGTTGCATTTGGGATTTTATCCTGGGAGTGAGTTAAGCCAGGAGATCTAGTGAAGGCAACCCTAATACATGCATTTATCAGTTAGTAAAAATTGAAGTAGAGGTGGGAAAAAATGTACTTTTATGTAGATTACAAGGAAATTTATTGCTCAGGAAACAAACAAGTTTATGAAGATAAGGTGACTACTATGATTAAGGGAGAAGTGCTTCACAATAATCCTAACCGCTTTATATCAGACTGAAGTAGAATAGGAATGGGCTGCCTACTATTTCTGTTGCAAAGCATATAGATTAACCCATGAATCCACAGAGAGCAATACAAGTGTCTTTCTGACTGTTTTGTATTTGCAAAGATACTTTTATGTATGAACTGCACTTGAAAACAGTGAACACTATAAATGTTAGAGCCTGACCAACTTGCAGGACTGGTTTAATCCACAAGCAAAGAAATGGCAAACCTTGCTTCTCCTCCTCTAGTAGGAGCACAAGCAAGACAAAATGAAAGAAGCCAGGTGGATGACTGAGAGGAAGGAAAGGTAGTAACATACACTTTGTATCAGGGAGACACATCTCTATTCTAAAAAATGAAAATCTGATCTATGTTTTAACATCAATCTGAAGTCTCCTGAGTCACTCCTGTCTGATTTATTGCAGATTCTACATCACGCGAGCAATTTAATAAGCTTCTGTACACTTTTGTTAAAGTAGCAAGCTTTGCCATGTTTATCTATCTAGTTGTTAAGTTACAAATTTTACGTTACATAACTCCTTCCATGATTATTCAGTTGCCTTGTGCAGTCTTGGGAATGAAAAGATATTAACTGCAGTGGACGAGACAAGCAATGCAGCTATTTTTAAAAACTAGCTTCCAGAGGCTGGGCTGTGCCACTGAATGCTGCTTAATGATAAAAGAACTGGATAAATATCTATAGAAACACATTACCCATCCGATTCCAGCATACACTGAAAACATGCCTTTTGAAGCAATACAGAGAGAAACTGAAACTCACCCAGACAAACCAGATCTCTCCTCAAGTAACTTACAGTAATAATCTCAAAAGTTTAGAGAAGCAAATTAGAAGCTTATGAGTAGATACATTTAAGAATTTGCAACCTTTAGCCTTTTCAGTCAACACCGTTTTCTAGTATAGAAATATTAGGCATGAATATCTGTTTTGCAAACATAAGCTGAGTGTTTCTAAATATGAACTTGCTATAAACAATACACCCCAAAGTATGGATAGAATGCAACACATGGACACATTGTGTTTGTATTTTTATAGAACTCCATATAGCTCTAAGAAGGAGAAAACACATAATCTACTGTAAAATGAACCACCACCTTCCATCTATCCATATTGACTCTGCTTTTCTATTATGAAAAGTCCACCGCCTTCTATAGGGCTATAACACCTCTGCAGTTAGTAGCATCAGTACTAGGTTTGTTAACAGGAGGCAGGACAGAGAAGTGGAAAGCAGAGGACAGGGACCAAGCTTGTGTTAGGAGATCTGTTCCTCTATGGGAAAGACTTTCCTTCTCCACCCTATGTTTTGGTCAGCACAGATATGTTCATTTGCTGTCAAACCCCTGAACATATCCTGAGGACTTCTTTTCAGACCCTTGTTGCAGTATAGTTCTGTCAATATGAAGCACGCATAAAACCGACAAAAAAAACCAACCCAGGCACCCAAAAACTGCAAGAATAATGTAAACCTGTGACTTTTTACAAACATCACCATTTAGGTTTCTTTATCTTTCTAAGCATAAAGAGAAACTTCTGGCTTCTGAGCATATAGAGAATCTAATTTTTTTTACCTGCACAATTTATTTCTATTGAAATGTATTCATATAATACCAGAAACCCGATGTACTTCTGCAATCACGCTCTAGCATTCAAAACCACCTAAATTCAGCAACAATGATGAGAACCGGTAACTTGCAAACACCTTCGCACCTGAAATTTTTGATTAAAAACACTGTCCCTCCTGAAGGTACAGAAGCTTTAGTTGATTCAACTAATACTTAGTTTACACAAGGAAAAAAAAAAAGAGTAAACCTTATTTTTCTGATTTCTGCTAATCCAATTAAAAAGAGAGGTTCAGAGGATGAGATCTACTAGTTTTGACTAGTTCTGTAGCTCTGATCTGAGTAGCTCAGCATTTTAATTGTGCAATATAACTCCTGTGTAACAAATTGGTCTTGGCTTAGAATTGTTAAATTTCATTAAACGTAATTCTAAGAACACATCTGAACTTTCATAACTAATAAAACAAAGCACAAAATAATTCCATAATTCCATCTTAATTTCCCTTCAAATTCCAATAAGAGGGTAATTAAAGAAGACTTCCATCAACAGCAAACAGCAGGAAAGTAAAACATATAAAAAGACAAAATTGCTCAAAAAGATGAAAACCAAAGTAGTGCAGTCTCCTAGATAGCAAAAAAAACTCAAAAACAACCAAAACCAAACCTCTTTGGTTTAAATGTAATGATCAACTGAGAATTTATGTATTGGAAGGTTCTAGCCAATAAGAACCTAAAATTACTAAAGGGAAGAAAAATAAAGGAACCTACAGTTGAAAATCAATTCCACATTATTGCTGTAAAACACGCATACAGCTGGTGATTTAAACTAGTCCACCTTAAACAGCTTAATATATAAAACCACTTTTAATAGACAATTAGTAGACAGCTGAACACTCAAAGGTTAATAAAAGCTTCTGTATATGAGAGACAAACATGCGAATCACAATATTTAAAGTCCCAAAGGCAAGACAATGACAACTAAAGATTGAATGCATAATCTTCACAGTACTAATGCATACAATAGAAACTTACACTCCTCTGAAACAGTATTAAAAACACTATTTCTTAAAAAAACAGCACTAATCTTATGCTTTCTTTCAAAACCAGAGTATCTTCAACTCCATATGTAGCATATTTCAGCCCATGGATATATTACTAGCATTTTCATTGTAAGCTTATGATAACTTTTAAAACTAAAACGAATGCCCTCATTTGAGCTAATAAAAGAAGCCAGGTACAGTAATGGCAAGATTTCTAATGGCACTGAGTACCCAAAAGAAGAGATTAAGGTAAAAGAAGCCAGGCTATCTGCATAGGTCAGGCATTGGCACATTGATGTTTACTTGCTGTAGAGCATCTACATGGATATAGTTGTTTGACAATGTGTGAAGAGTTAACAATTATCTATCACGCTGCTTTGTTCAAATACTCTTTTAATTCATCACTCACTTGATTTGGCACCTGTAGATCAAGACTAGCTCATCTACTAAAAAACCACTGAGCTCCACAGTGGCTGCTTGTGGGTGCTGGCAGGTGTCACGCACGCTGAGAGGCTGCATCATCGGTGTGCAAGCGGAGGAAGAGCTGCTGCCTTCCTCAGCAGCCTCCCAGCGTGGGAAGGGTCTAGGCCTGACCCTCTTCTCACCTCGCCACTGATGCTACACACACTAATGACAGCAGAATCAGTAGGTGATAAGTGGCAGATGTCTTGCCTTTATCTTCCAAAGGTATTTGGTCTAAGTGTAATTTATGGTTAGTGCTTACACAAGAAGCACTGCCAAATCTCAGTAATGATTAGAGAACTAGCCAAACACAGAAAATAAAAGTTTCTATGCATTTAAAATGCGCTCTGACATTACAGTAATTAGGTTAGTGATTCACTAACTAACTCTGTTAGAAGATACCCATAATGGCAGCAGAAGTGATCTATTTTTTTTTTAATTAAATAAAATCATGGCATTTAAATGTGCTTTCAGCTATAAGATTTACTGCTGGATGTTATCTATTTTTTATTCAAAGACTGACAAACGTTTTAAAATCATGTGCTATTTACTGTGCAGGACAGAACTTTGACTTTAATCAATAAAATACTAACATGTAGATGAATTTATTTAATACTGTGCATATTTTGAGAGTCTAATACATAACAGCACAATCAAGCAATACTCATTCTTTCCTTAAAACTCTATGAAGAAAAAATATGAAGAAAAAAATGCATGTTATCAATTCCTTTCGATGATTTTAGCATACCCTAAGTGTTTTAAAGCTTGGTTCTTCCTTTCAAATATGGGTGTGTATTGCTGAACATCTTGTAAAATCAGCTATTACCTGTGAACTCAGTGTACTAACATCCACAAACAGTATTAAAATATATGTAACAAAATGCATTGAAATGCCCACTGGACAAACTACATCATCTTATCATTACCCACTATGATGACTTAAGAAACCTTCCAACTTCGGGTACAAAGATAACCCAAACTGAAATGTACTTGCCTTTAAATTTTAGCAAAGTTGTTGGCTAGTTAAGCCATTCAGCCAACATTTAGATGCTCTTCATTTCAGCACTGAGCTCTAAGTGAGACAGAAGTCTCAGAAGGCTACCATGCTTTGTGCAGCTGGCAAATTTTTATTAGAATTCTACAAAAAAAAAACCCCAGCCACTATTAAAAAGTTTATTTCATCCACATTTTCTACAGATTTTCAGAGTATTCATTCAGACTTGATACGGCCTGGCCTTTTTACCCCTATGCACAAAGGTGGCACAAACTCCACTGATGTCCTCCTCCTAAGTTTCTTGAAGCTCAAGCAGTGTACTCTGCAAACAGGCTGGAGATGTTGTCTCCAGCAGTGCCTGGGGCTGTGATACAACAGCTGCTTCCAGACACAGAGCATAGTATACACCAACATGCATTTTAGAGCAAATCTGCTAGGTCAGGTAGTAAATCCTGCTTTGCAGAAGTAGCAATGGATTCAACTTCTGCTTTATTCAGACAGTAGTCAGCACCAAGCAGCAAATCTTTTTTCTGCCATTCTCTGTTCCAACAACGAAAGGCCCGGTAGAATCTGCTCTTTATTTCCCTCTATCTTTGCTCCTCTGTGGAGGAGCATTCCCTGTTGGGGTCCCCATCCCCTCCACTCTGCACAAAACAGCTTCTCTTTGGCAAAGTGCTGACTCTGACACTCATTTAACCTGAGTAAGCAAGCAGAAACCCATTTCTCAGAGTAGTGAACTAAATAAACTCAACAAGAGGTGTGATGTGTTCCAAAAAAACGATGCAAAAGAAAGGAAGCATGTGTCAGGAGGAGGGGATACCCCCGAGGCAGTAAAGCCTCACTGGCTGGGCGAGCACTAAACAGGGACTAGCGCTATTTAAAGTCCTTTGAGGTTATGCATTAAACTACAAAGAAGATTTAAATCTAAATGCCATGTATACAGCAAGTGCTTTGAATCACATAGTCATTGCAGAGCTAACATCACATGCTTTTGCTTTATTTTTGCACTCGTTTATGACTTGCTTTAGGTTAGGCTGCAGACTTGCTTCTCACTTTACCCAGCTTTTCATTCCTTGTACTTAGAGTACTCAGAGGTACTTCTGAGAGCTCAGAGCTACTGTCCCAGCAAGAGCCACAGAAAAGCAGGATGCTGTGATCTTCATGTCAATAACTGTGCTTCATAAATAGGTTTATACACAATCAACATAGAGATGCACAGATTCGTGCTTTTTCTCAGCTCTACAAGGTTTGAACTTTACAAACATTAATTGAACCAGAAAAATTAGGTAAGCTTAATATAACCTGCTTCTCCCCTGACTTTAACTTTGCAAAGTAATTTATGTCTGCTCCAAATGGGTTCAGAGTACTACCATCCTCATGGGGTAATGATTTATGAAGTGTTAGCACACAGGTGAATTTGTGTAGTGCAAGAACTTGCAGATTCAAACCCTTTGTTTCCCTTAGTTGCTGTTTAATTATGAGTGAAGTGGAGGCAAAGAGTTTAAATAAACCTAGTCAAGTATACATTGCTGAAGAAACACAAGGGAATTCAGGAACCGAGTATAACTTCCCCTGTATTTGGGCTTTGTTGCTTTTTAAATTTGGGTATAGCTCAAGTCACGTAACTTTTTCCATGCTTGTTTCACTCTACTCTTTTTTTCTATCAGATTATTTCCTATATATTTTGCAATTTTGCCTTTTTTAATAGAAACAAATCACTTGCTAACATGCTTCTGAAGCCAGGCTCAGAATCTAGGGTTTTACAGTTTTCCTTACTAAGCAATGCTTCCTTTGCTTGGTTCTCACCCTTGAATGGAAGCCACAGCTTAGAATAGCACTCGCTAAGAAATCAAGAAGCAAACCAGTCTAAAGACAGCTGATGACGGTTTTGGCTTGTCCAGTTACTGTTGGTCTCAAAATAAATGAAACTGCTGCCTTCTCCTGTTGAAATAATGGGACATGCACCACTGCTCTGCTATGCTAATAACAAAATTTTACAGTCATTTGTCTTATAACTATCCAGTAATGGATAGCTCAAACTTTCAGTAAGATTTCCATTATGTCAAAATAATCCATTGTGAAAACCTTAACAAGAAAATAGTTTTTAATAAAAAAACAAAAATTGAACATGACAAACAATCCAGGCAGTATCACTGGATGCTTTATTCCTGCAAGACAAAAGGTTTGCATTTTAGATGATCTGTCTTTAAAATACTGTGGTGAAAAATAAACCTAAATCCTATTTTCTTTAAAATGAATAAATTAATTGTTACCATCAGTATAAAAAATCATATCAATCAATCCAAATTTTCTATTCCATGGCATTATCTAGGATATAAAGCTGTTTTCATGTTAGCCTATGATTTTATATTCCAACAAATGCTATTTGGGAAATAAGATTGAAAGATGAAGCATGGAAGAAAATGACATTTTGTGTACCATCTAATTACCAATTATCTGCCAGTGGAACTAATCAAATTGTATAAATTTAGACTGCAGATTCATCAACCAATTGCCTTAGAGAACATGCTGTGCCCCTCATCAGTGATTCAACCAACAGTCCAAGTATTAAACAACTTACTATAGATATTTTAGAGAACTATTTTATTCAGGAAAACACATCCCCAAGCACAGTAATGAAAAGCTGTTGCAAGCTATACTATTGCTAAAATACCAGTATTGATATAAATGTATTTTAATAGTCTTTAATATTAATTTAAGTTTGTTACTTAAGTTACAGGAGTGATTTACAATACCAAATTAAAGCATTAAAAAAAAAAAACCTGATGTACTATATTCCACAAAATCATAATTTTCATAACCTATGTTTATTACACAGTACAATGAAGTGAGGAAATACACCTAGCAACTGGCTTCTAAATTAATGAATTAATTTGGGTGCTTCATTTAGATTAAGAAGAAATGATTTATAAATATAGTATGTTGGCTCTTATCTGTGTATTATTTTTCTTTTCATATGAAAACTATCAATTTAAAGACAATTAAAATTTAAAGTAATTTTACTTGTATACCCCCCAAACTTTACTTGAATTAAATGCAGACATCAATTTGAAAACACATTTTCTAGTAAATGTCTTTCAGAATATATCTCAAGGAAAAAAAAGTAATATATTTTCTTTCTATTCATCAAACTACTCACGTAGTTGCTGGTTAAATGCACTAAGACACCTACCCAAGATAACACAATCTGAGCTTTCTATTATTTTACCTGACCATTCTTCTGGAATCAATTTCTAAATACGGTTACAGCACCATCCCCAACTTTGCTGGGAATTACGATTTCCACATTAATGAAAATATTAATACTCTCCAAACATTCAAACAAGCAATTGGAGATTTTGCAGAAAAAACAAGCTTTTAACTCATACAGTCCTTTCCCTGCACAAGCCACTAACTGAATCACATGTGGATAATTCACAAATTTCTTATTTGATGGGATATCAAGTATTGTAATAAAAAAAATATATATTGGCTCATGTTCAACCCTTATTTGATTTATGTTTAAAAACACTAGCTGTTTGTCAGTTGATGCCACACACTCCGGCAGACTGCTGTGTGCAGTGTGGTGAGAAAGAAAGTCCCATTTGGTCAGGGTGCAAATGTCCCTAGGCAGGACAATCCTACCTTGGTCTTGAATCTTATCTATGGGTCCAAGACTATTAACACTGATAAGTGAAAATTACTCAAGCCTCTATAACAATTCAGACCTGTACCAAAGTCCTGTGCAGTATGCCATTGCCACAGGCTTTATGATTAGGTAACAACAGAGGCCTCAAGAATTGCCAGGCTTGCTTTGCCTGGATTTGGCTTGCCGAGAGCTTTGTTTTAGCACTAGCTGTAATGACAAGCTCATAATGAGCAGGTTGCTATTGCCTAATTCATTTGAGTTTTACTTAGCTTTGTATGATTGCATACAGCAGTAGACTCATTGTTAATGATTTCGATACAAATAAGAATAAGGAGTTCTCCTTTGTACAATGACTTGTCTCAGATACTAAAACAACGCTGCAGCACTAAGAAGCTCAGGCCTGTGGTGGAGGCAGAGGTCTTAGAGATGGAGCAGCCAAGGGATGAGAGCTGCAGCTGTGAACCACTCAGCAGTGGTCACTTACTGGTAATAATGCACACTTTGAAGCTGGACAGAACCAGTTTTAGAGGTAAGAGAAAGGACATGAACAACTTCTGAGCATATTCAAAACGTATCATACCTGTAAGCAAAAACAGGTAGAATGTGGAGCTGCAGCCCAATGAAAAGCACAGAATGATGTGCTTTGAAATGAAACAATGAAACACAGAAATGACCAAATCTTTGGAGAGGAGAGTAAACATCAGCATGATTCTCTCAGCAAAGAGGAGGAGGAGGAGGAAGAAACCTCCATCAGTAACACATCATTCCCCACAGGGCCCTCGCAGGCTGCTGACAACTCACTGTGATCCCAAGAGGGCCTCTGGACCTGGAAGAGCAGCAGCAGGTTGAGTATAACACTAAAAAGCAGAAAGTTTCAATAATTCATGGTGTTTTTTTCTTCTAACTTTTAAATGTAGTTAAATTATCTAATTAACATACTGCTGTGCATAGTAGTACGATTGTAACTGAACTAGTAATCACTGTTGTATTTTGATTATACTTTTAATTAAACTAACAATAAATTCTTGGCTGGATATAGCTGATGCTTTTCCTTTTTTGCCCAAAACAAGACTATAAGCACAGGAATACATAGATGCGGAGAGGATATTTGTCCTGTCCTGTTTTCATGCACTAGATTTCAATATGCTGCGTACAAATAACTCTGTATGTCCCCAGAATCCACTTGGAAATTGCCACTTCCTCAGACTGCTCATTATACCCAGACAAACTGTTTCCTACACGTATTCTAATCAGGCAGTGGTTATTCTGTTCCCCAGTGCCTCTCAAAATACCACTCCTATCTCCAGCAGACAAGCAAAACCATAGCAAAGCTAGGTCTAATTTTCCCAGATCTAGGTATACTACTAAGGAATTAGATTTCTAAAGTTTTGGGTTGATTTTTATGGAAAAGCTCAGCTCTTTAAATTTAACTGCTTTCTTCCCTTATGAAAAATATGCATTGCTTCTAGTAAAAAAGCAGAAGCAGTGGTAGGTGTACCTGCCTGGCCCGCAGCATCAGTCCCCCACAGCCTCAGACTGCAGGGTGCAGACCACCTCTGTTTTCCATGGAGCTGATTTAGAGAAGGCTCGGTGCTGCTAGGAAATCAGACCAAATTAACTTGTACCATCATTCTCTTCCTCCAAAAGAAGAAGCTATGGGCCCTGCAGTCTGAATCAGAATGGCATACACATTAGAAGTCAGCTTTGGGAATTCCTTTTCTATTACTACCATGAACATAATATCTCCAGATCCCTCTTCTGACAATATTGTCAGTAATAGTTTGTCTAGCTATAATTCCCCCTTTGGGAGCCAAGTACACAAAGATGACAGCTTTACAATTTAATTAAAGGCAACAATGGAGAAAATATAATAATAAAGTGAGTTTAACATTTCATGAGAGTCAGATACAAAGGCAGAGATTGTCAAGTGCCTCATCAATAAAGTACTGAAATCATTTTACATTTTACAAATTACTCTAGAGTAACAGTCCCAGAGGTTCACGCTGAAAAGTTGAAGGTCTTAGATTGTAGGGTATCTTTACAGTTTTGGACTGTGTGTATATAGAGGAAAAGGAGACAAAGATAATGCCTTTACATCTAAGAAGATGAGATGCATCCTACTGGTAGATAAGGGTTAGTGGTATGACAGAAACTAACTATATGACAAATCTTTCAATAACATCTATCTGCTGACAGTTTCTGACTTCTGGCTGCAATGCCAGCAAGAAGACAAGATTTTTGGCAATAAGCAAAGGTGCTGGGTCTGTAATGTATATATTCTTTGTTTAACTACAGCTGAGAGCCATGAGGCTATGTATACTTTTCCTTTAAAAATGACTCAGGAAACAATTTACCTGAGACAAATCCAATTTCTAAGTGGAAGGCTTACCAATGATGCACAAAAAGGAGAAATAGGACAGGCTTAAAGAATAGCAGACACTTTAGGCTAGGGCATTTCACAGGGGAAGGCAGCTTAGTTCTGAGATACCTTTATCAACAGTAAAGTGATTTTAAAGAAAACAGATGAGAAGAGGCTAGAGGAGGAGGCTGTACTGTGGTCCCTCTCATCGGCAAGCAGGTAGTGCATTCGCTTCCCACTCAGTTATCTCTCCTAGCTCCTTCTCCATGCATGTACAGAGCCTTCAGACAGCTTGATTCAATGTCTTGAGAACTCTTAACACCATATTTTTTTTTAATCTTTAAAGGGTTGGCTGATTTTTAGTTATTCCTCTTCTGTCTCTTCATCGCTTCTTAGTACCTTTGGGCCAAATCTTCATATTAGTCTGTTTGGTCTTGGATACAGAAAACAACACCACCAATAAAACTCCCCACTTCTTCCCGAGGGAAGACATTTAAAGCCTCCTTTCATTTCGGATGATCTCACAAAATAGTTTTTTCTAGCTCTTCATTGCCAGGTGAGCAAAGACTCAGAGTGGGCGCCCGCCACCTCCTGTGACTAAGAACCTGTTCTCTGGGCTGATGGAGGCTTGTCTGTGCCCTACACTCTTTACCAGATGCCATTGTAAAGTGGCTCTTTAACGTGTTAGCTGTCATTGCCAGACCTTGCGGTGCCACAGGGAAGATACCCAACAGGACACAGGACTTCACAGTGCTCTTTGGGTGGGGAACACAAAGATTTGAAGATGTAGGAGCATTACAAACCTATACAGCATGGCCAAACCTGATTGTGTGGACTTGGAAACACAAATACATGGGATTTGCAGAGCCAAGATTTGGAGAGAGGAAGTCTGTTTCAAGGCAGAAATTCTATAAGAGTGATGTTTTACACTGTAAACAGTGAGAAGATGAACAGAGTGTCCCTCCATCACTACCACTGGTCCCTTGATCATGGAAATAACAGTATCCGAGGAAAGGAGCTCCAGGACACAGATTGTGCCTTAGTTTATGTTTGTTTATTTTTTTTTAAACTGTGGAAAATGTCTTTCTGAGATTCCAGCAAACATGGTAATTAATTAAAAATTATACAAATATGTATGATTAAAATGAGTATTTGCCAAACCCAGTATTTTTCACACACCTATTCCTTCCCAGCTATGAGATGCAGCAGTTGGCAGCAAAAGCATTAGAGAGAGGAAAGAAGTCCTCTCGTATAATAGAAAGAATGCCCGTTAGCTAAACGGAAAAAAAAAAGATGGCAAAGGGGAAATAATAGACGAGAAAGTTCAAGAATCCAAATTAGTGTTAACAGTTCAATTTAACTTGCATAATATTACAGGAATTGGATTGTGTCTATCATATTGCTGTTGTGACACACTTAGTTTGCTCTCTTTGTTCCTGACAGTTGCCCACAGAGACCACTGTTAGATGGAGATCACTTTTTCAAGCTCCAGCATCTCTATTCTCCTTGCTACCATAGCTGGAACGTGTGTGGCAAGCTGCCCTTGCAACAACACTTGGAAGTCCTGCATACCTGTGTGACCTGGATTGCTGCTCTTCACTACAGCAACATGTTGCATACAAGATGAAAAATTTCTCATATATTAATACTTTAAGACTAACTTAATGTGGTTATTAAGAGTGCCAATGCATATTTCTTTTCTTGGTGGTTTAGTCATCAGCAGTGAAAGGTAAAGGAGTAATTTTCATCAGCCACAGAAGACTGAATGTAGTTCACGGTGAGTTCAAAGACAAATAATTTAAGAATCAGAGCCTCAGTGGAATGCATCAGAGGTAACGCCAAGTAAATCACTGTGTCAGTATGACTGATTAAATATTAGCAAAGAATGTGAATTGATCTTAAAAAAAAAAAAGCTTTGTATTTTATTATGCTATAAATATGTTTTCTGCCATGCTACCATTACATTTTCCATTTTATTATATTGACCTATGATAAAACTATAATGCTTGCCTCAATAAGGTTAAGCAAATTTTAATTTAAAATCCATAAAGGCGAATCTCAAGTAGAGACAATGCACAGTTAGCCAACACTGTGTAATACTAATTCAAAACACTGTAGTCTTTTCTAACAATAAATCCCACAACTCATCCTAAATATCAAAAATAAGCACTGAATTTCAGGTCAGTAATGTTCAAGCAAAATTGTCATATTTCACGTCCAACAAGGGAATCTCCAATCTCATTGTCTCAATATTACAGATCACTTAAAAAAAAAAAAATTAAAGATGTGCTGAAAATAGCAGCTACAAAATATTGGTGTAGAATTGAGAAAAATTCAGCCCTTAACACACAATGCATAATAATGCAGTCGATATTTCTCTGTTTATGTATATTTTTCAAAATTCTAAGACTCTCTTCTAAAAGCATTAAAGCTCAGTAAGGAATACTTTTGAAAGTTACCAATTTAAATTGTAAAAATACTACGTTTTCCTAGAAATGCCATCTTGTGACAGTGGGGGATAAGAGAAAATGGTGCGAGTAGTAACTAAAACAACAGCACTACTTACCACAGTAACTGGTTAAAGGCAAAAACGCAATGACAAGTACGTAAAAATTCTTTCAGGATTTGGTCTATTTGCAACATAGGATTTTCTTAGGCACTTCATGTACATATAAGAGGATGTGGAAAACTTCCATATCTTCAGAGTTTTAAAAAGTGTGTTGTAGAAGGTTAGAGTTGAAAGCCCAGACTTAAGAGTTAATTTGGGGCCCAAATGGGCCCAGAAATTTCTCTTTGAGCAATATTTGGTCTTGGGAAGAGCAGGAGTATCTTGCCTAAAACTCAGTCTGGGGTTTGAGCTACAACAGTGAGCAGAACGGAAGGGGCAGTGCTACAGTGGGTCTCTTAAATGGCATCTCCCAGGAGTGCTGGTCAAACACCAGAGTTGTCTGAGTAACACTTCAGCTCTTCTGGGGCAGAAAGCACAGCACTGCAATGTGGGGACAGAGGAGGCTACATGATGGATCAGGGTCTGGAAAGACCATGCAGGTAGAGTTGGGCATTATGGGGAACTGAGAAAGAAAGTGCCTGTGTACTTCTCCACTCCTCCCTTCTAACCGAGAGCAGATGGAGAGGAGGAAAAAGAGAGTAGGAAGGCAAGACAACAGTGGACAGGCTTTGTTAGCTAGAAATACTTTACATTTCAGACTCTCCAGGATGAGGACTGCTTCTTACCACGTATGCACAGTACCCACCTAGAACTGACTTGTTCAGACCACTGACTGTATGCTAGGTTACAATAAATATTATTTCAAAAGCAGCAGCAGAAAAAGGAAGATAACAAAGTTGCAAAGCATCTAAGTCTACAAAGAATATTCCAGGAATGAAGTCAACACATTTCAGACATATAAGGAAGGACAACATTGAGAAAAACTGCAGAAGAGAGCGCAGCATCAAGAACGATGGAGCTCAGACAAAAAATTAAATTTGCAAATGAAGAATGAGATGAATGGCTAAGTGGGCACAAAACAAAGGTGGTGTCTGCACCATTAGGGAGCAGAGTGGTTTGCACTGCTATATGAGAGGTGAAGCAAGAGTGACAAGAAAAATAGGGAGAGTAGCAGACAAAGATAGGACCGGCATCACTATAGTAAAGAGGAAAAGTAAGTCCAGAGTAGATGAATGGGAAACATTCAGACAATTATACATCGATTTAGAGTAGAATGCTTTTCCTCATCTTGCACAGTTGATCACAGTAAAAATTTCCATTTTTTTTTCTTCAAAGAGACAGGTTTGTCATGTATATGTGATGAGCTATCCACTGTAACCAAACTGCTTTTTCGTACAAAAGCATCTTCACTCTTAGCTAGGAAAATAAGTTAAAGGGGATTTTACTAGAAAATATCCTTCTGTGATAGGAAATAAGGTATTTAGATAGACTTCTCCTACAAAAGAAGTATTTAGAGATCCAGAAATACTAAGCTCACCAGCTACAGAAAGGAGCCACTTCACTGTCCACATAAACATGAATTCCTTTTGTTCAGCAGCACTTGAGCTGGTAAAGGCATCAAAATTCCTCTCACTCTTTGGACACCTCATGAGATTTCTCCTGCCTCAGGGCTGCAGAAACTAACTCTGTGCTTGAAGGTGGAGGTGCACATTAAAAACATGAGCTGAACAATAAGAGAACTGGAAAGCTTACCTAAGCTGCTCTTAAAACTATAACTCCCGCATCTTGATTACTGATTTATTTATATGGGCTGACCTGATTGGTTACAGCAAGTCAAATGCTCTCTGGCCATTCATCAATATGCCCAGGATGAACTATTAACCTGAGCTATTTGGGCAATATCTTGACAACTCAAACTTCTAAAGTCTAATTCAATATACAATTCTATAGTAACAATAGATACACAAATTTCACCAAAACTTCACTCAGTATCTATCATCCTACATCCACTATGTGAACACCCATGAAAAGGTAAGGCTGCTGCAGTACTAGCTTTTAAATTTTCCCATGATTGTGAACGTGTCATTATCTTTGAGATAAATTTTTATCGTATTTATAATCAAATATGAAATCAAATTTTATTTTCATGCAAATTATGTTTATCTCAGCATGCGGTACTTAAGAGAATGATTCGAATTTGAACTGAGGTACTTCTAAGAAACATTTTTCACATCTTGCTGACTTAGGTCATGTGAAAACTACACAGTCCTTGAAATGTTTATATTATACATAAATAAATCATATAAATATACTTTGCAATAATTTAACATTCTAGTGTAATCTTTTTCAGCATTCAGATAAAAGATACATTTAGTTATAATATTTGCATAGCGATTATTTCACCTAGGATAGCTACAAATTCTGAGCTCTTCATTTAATTGTGCATGTTAGTCCTCTAGATCTCATAAATGGTATGCGGATATCCTTTTTATATTCTAATATTTATTTTTCCCTGTGCTGTGTTTAATCTCTGCTCCATGTTTTTCTTCTAGCTTTCCTTTAAAACAGAGCAACACTTGATAGCTTTGTATCCTGGCAAAAAAAAGCCAACCCAAAATCAAAGGAATATTTTTATCTAACCATAAAATGATGCCAGAAACCCAACAGGGACCAAACACCATGTTGGAACAAAAATAGTCCAGAGATACACTTTCAAAGTTGAGCACCTGCTGTAAAATAACCATCTGTGTTTAACTGTAATTTAATTATAGGTTCATTCCTTTTGTGTACACTGGAAGGATCTCATAGGTCTTCCCCAGTTGGTCTGCAATCAACTTCTGGCATTTTGCAAAAGCAACAGACATGTTCTCTTAATAACACCTGCTAACTTGTTTCATTCCAGTTTCAGTAAAGGTCTTCTGGGATTTTACAATGGTTTTGAAAAGCAAAATAAAAATTATTATTAAATCTGAAATAAAAAACTGCATTAATTAATCATCTGCTCTAGACAGCCAATATTATGCCTATCAGACACATCATTTCCCTTTCCACAAAAGTAACCCAAGAAACACAAAGCCAAAAGATTTTTATTATTATATTTGAGAGGGAAAGAAAATTAGTATTCTCCAAAGATCTGCAAGCTACCATGGCAATCTATATTAATTGAAAACTGTAGCGTTCTGCACAATACCTCAAAGCAAAATAAAGCACATAGACATTAACACTTGCTGAAACTAAGCCTGCCTATTAGAGTTTTATTGGAATTAGAACACAAAAAACAACACAACCACACAGCAACTTCTCATGGGTAGAGGGATCCAGTCAGAGACCCCAAATTTAATCTTAATGTGGACACTGTTTAACTATGACAAACTCATGAGGCCAAATTATTCAAGTATTAATGGCCAAAGTAGATTTCAGAAGAATAATTTTAAAGCCTATTTAATTGACGATTTTAATTAATTACAAGATGAAGGATTAAATTGTCTTACATTTTCAGTAGAACTTTATATATATTACTTAAAATGCAAATAAATTGTTACCTACTGGACATGAGTCCTATGGATGAAACTTAGCAGCAAGCAGTGCTAAAGCCCATTAAGAGTCTTGTAATACAAAGTCTAATAATACAAAGTAGTAACTTCAGGAATAAATGGAATTATACCCAAATTCGGCATTGGCTCATACTCAGCCTAGACCCAATTATAAAATACATATATATATTCAATGAATGTTAACCACTAACTGTCCCATTACCATGCATATATGAATAATGGCAAAGACACATTTTCTGTGAACACTGGTTGACAGAAATATCAGCATTAGCATTGTACCAAAAGCTCCATAAATTGTTAACAATTTAAAAAATGTGCAGTTGTCCAAGTGATTGCCATCCCAGCGCAATGAAGCCCTTTTCCTACACACATTTTGGAATAGGAGTATTTTGAAGAATAACCTAGAAGTGAGAACATTGTGTTGGCAAAATACATTAAGAACACTTTAGCCATATGGAGCAGTATATAAGATGAGTCTAAGGCAAGCACAGGAGGACATTGCACAGAGACAAAAGGAACAAGAGTATAATTTGCCAAAGCTCAAAAATAAGTTATAGAGAGACAAAAACAGTGGCTCTAAATCATATGAAGAGCCATTAGAGGCCCAGCAGCATTCTCATCCCTGTTGCGAGTGTTTTTTATGCATCTCTGCCTAAAGAGGCCAAATGAAACACTTTGAGTAACATGATTGACAACTGGACTGTGGCCTGGGCACGTGCCTTTCGATGAGTTTTCTCTGTAAATACTGAGAAGGGAGGGACTTGCTAGTCAGAGAGTGGTGGTGAATGGCCTCCAGCTTCAAGGGCTGCCGTATCCCCTTGCCAGTTCTACTAGTGTTTGTAGGACTCCAAGAACCAAAGAGCTGAAGTTCTAGAAACAGTTGCTGTTTGTGGTCAGGGTCAAGGAATAAAGCAAGCTTAGGAGGTGGAAGGAGGAAAAGACATAGATATGGGTAGATATGGGTGCAAGGTCAGCGACTGGAATCATAAAGGGAGAAGTAATGTAGTAGGGAAAGAAAGGATGTGGCTCGTGGCCATCTGAAATGGCTAATCCTTGCACACACTCTAACAAGTCAGCTGGAGCCTATCTGTACTTCACCTCCTAAGAGGTTGTTAGATTGCTGTTCAGAATATACTAAGCTGAAGCCAGAATCCCGTCTACTAAGAGGAGAACACAGGACATGAAAAGGCCATCCTGGATCAAGTCCATTTCCATGTTATCACAGACAACTGCTTTCACCACTCCAATAAAGAGTCATTCCATTTTTGCTGCATGTGTTAATAGCATGTATGGCAAGCCTAGCAAGCAGAATTACAGGGTGGGAAAAGGCCAGGCATTCAGAACTGCCAAGGGTTGTGTCAGATTAGACATTTTACAGGTTGGGACATGAGTAAAGTATATCTGACAGACTTTCTGGCTGCAGATGACACCTCTGGCATTTACTGCTTTCTGCAAGGCTATGAGCTCTCCGGAGACCATTAGAATACACAGAAGATCTTATTCTGAAAGAACCCTGATGACACAGAAGGGGAGTCTGATGTATTTTTTACATCTAACCACACACCACCCTCCTCCATGATTGCCAGACATCCTAATTCAGGGGGGTTTGTTTTCCCCTCGTTGTCCTAATATGTCCTAATAACCACCAAAAGGCTGCTAGAGAATCTGGGCTCACGAAAGATATGTTGGTACAATACACATAATCAGTGCCGGGGAGGCATCTACCAAAGATTTTGAAGTTGTAGACAAGATGAAGAAAGTTACGAGATGCACTCTTCAGTTGAGTGAGCAAAGTTCTACCAGAGCACCCTCAAAGTTTATGAAAAAAACCCACTTTACTCAGTTCCTTCTCCATAAACATATACACACAAATATAACTAATTACAGAAAATAAATTAACATTACTTGCATTTAAAAGAGTGTAGTGTTAACAAAGAAACAAAAAAGGACATGAAAATTCAGAGGGGATCTGAATAAAGGCCAGGAAAAACTGAAGAGAATGAGAACTCAGGGCAACTTCCTCAACAAACCTCTTTCCGTATCAGTTGAAGTATTTGCCCATGGTTTAGGAAAAACGTGTGTATTTCTACCACTATATTTTCCCTACTTTAGATCATCTTTCTCTATTCAGAAGGAAGGAAATATCTCACTTAATGCTTGGTAAATAAAAGCAGTAAGAAATCACACACCCTAGTTCATGCTTTGTAAGTGGAGACATGCTCAAAATGTGCTCAGTAATAGACCATACTGAAATTGTGGGCTACTGTTAAATTCTGCTGTATGAAATTCTACAAATCCTCCCCATCAGCAGGCCACATGGAGGGTTTCCATTCCAGTCTGCACAAAACAGTCAGCAAATGCTAGTATCCAGACTGAAGACTTCTGTAAGTCTGTGTGGGGAAGCCCATAAGATCACAAACTGTTCAAAAGTTAATACCACTCAGGAAATCTTTATGTTTTTATATATATACTTTGGGGAATTCAGTGATTGCCCCAGAAACACTGCTAGGAAATTTATTACACTCCTTTTTGAAAGCTGTACAGACATGAAACAAGAATGAATGTTTAAAGAATGGATTTTTCAGATATATGTGACTAATGGTGATACAGGAAGCTGTACCTTGGCAGAAAAACAAACAAACAAACAAACAAACAAAAAAAGTAATGGGGTTGCATGAATGCCAAGCTTATCAGCTAATAAAGGTACCCCAGTGTTAAGGCAAATTCTGCGATAAAACTGTAAAATTACAATTTATGTGACCACTAAGGATGTGCTAAAACTGTGAAAGTAAAGAATACATGGTTAACAGTGCACATGAGTTTCATGAGTACTTAGGAACAGTACAAAAAGTATTGTGTATGGATTTGGGATAACTGTGAGGTATGCATGAAAGAGTAAAGATTTATGGCTGCTTTGGAAGATACTAAAAATCCCTCAGATAAACATTTGAATTGCCTGGCAGTAGTTTACACATCTTTATTTTAAATTAAAATGTATAACCATCAGACTTTGACTTCTGATTGGCTTCATGTTTGACTAGTGTGTTCACAAGGGCCTTTAATGAAGATCTACACCGCAAATGTGGTAAAATAAAAAAATCTTCTGATTGAAAAATTGTAACAAATGCACTGTTTTCTGCTAAGATTAATTCTTTCTTCTCTAAACTTCAATTTTCTACATTAATCCATCCATTTCATATTATTTGTAACCATAGCCATTAATCTTTAATTGAATTCGAAACCCAATCCATGCAAATTGTGATTTTGCCACTTGCAATGACCACCACCCCAGCTAAAACGTCAAAACATGTTCTAAAGATTTAAATACTACAGCACGTAGCTGTAGCTGACTGGCACTGAAGGGGATACGAACACACAACAATTTCCAGTACACATCTGTGCAGAGAACTGAGGAGAATCTCCATTCCTTGCACCTTTTTTTTGTTTCCAACCCCCCTTTTTTTTTTTATTAAACCTTTTCATAGAGAAGAGCAGGTAAGCGCACACACAGGGAACAGGTTGGTATAGCACCAGCTGAAGTAATGGTTTCATCCTTCCATTATACAGCTCAAAAGAGCAGAATCCCCCATGTTCCCTATGGGTCTAAGCTACCCTCCCAGAAGCAACAAAACTGGGTATAGCTTTTACTCTGGGTCTTTTCAGAAGTGCCAGTTGAACACTGAATGTTCATTGTTTATGTTGTATTGATATTCATTATACTGACATTCTCGCAGTGTTTTACTGCTACATAGTTTTCCTCAGAACGTCTACTGATGGACAGAGATTTCTCATCTGCTATTTCCCCTCTAGACGAAATTGTACTCTAAATTAAAATTGCCCACAGAAAAGCAATATTATTACTTATTATACACATGTGGAAGCTTGATCTTGCACGTAATCATCAGGTATTCAAACTTCCCAGTGCTCTTCCCTGCAGCATACAATACTAATCCCTGTTTTTATGTTAGTTTATGATTAACTAGGTGTGGATTAAATTGCTTCTGAAACAACTTTTTGTTTGTCAAAACATAGATGCACGCTACTGCGCTCCAAGCAGAACAGTTGCCTCAGCTTTCAGTAGTTACTCATGGTCTGCTTGCCCACTGACAACCAGCAGACACTTCAAAAACATTTGCCACATTGAATCAAATAACTGAATGTTAGATATTCTGTCCTAACATTTCCTAATTTGGTCTTCGATGTGGATCAGAGGGGATATCTGAGGACATACCGTATCTAGGTTCTTCTGAAAAATGGGAGACTTTAAACAGACCATAGCGCAGCTGCTAAAGAATGAAAGAATACTCCAAACACACAGATCTGCCCTTTGATTGTCATTCACTTCTGTATCATTTCAGTTTTAGTTATAAATCCATTATAACCTTATGTTAATCTATATTTTCTTTCCATTCATCATTTTACCACCTCTTGCTTCCTCACTACTGTCCTGTCATATGACACTTTTGGTTTTATTGTCTTAGTTATTGCTACTCATTTTCTGTTATAATTAGCCAGGGCTCTTTCACACTTTTTCCCAGTGGCAATGTCAAGAGTAAATACTAACTAAAATGTTCTCATTTGTAACTTAGGCAGTGAAGAACTCCTTCTTTCAACCCAGTATGTACTACCTGTCAAGTGAGTTTACTTTTCACTTACCAGAAAAATGCAGCTCTCCATTATGAGCAAAGCTGTTATCCATTTCTTCATAGTGTAAATGGCAACCTTGCTTAGCTAAGCTGCTTCCTGTGCCCACTGATTTACAATGGAGATGTATATTCAGACTTAAGTAAAACAATAGTCTCTCCAAGACCCTAAACCATGTATCTCTACTTCTCTAGTCTTATTTCTGTTTTTTATAACTTTAAAAACCTCTAGGTACTTTATGCTCAGATACTCATTACGCAAACATCTGCAAGGGAAAACCCATACTTTTAAAGAAACATAATAGTGCCAGCTACCACTCAAAATCACACCCACAGTCTTCCTGGCAACATTTCAATGTAACCTTATAATTGTAAAGTGGATTTGAGGTAGTGAGGAACAGTGGCCAAACCCAAATTCGTATCTACACCTAGATATCATTGCAAAAATCCTGCACTTTGCTCACTGAGTTGTGGCATACTGTCAAATACTACTCTATTCTCTGTGAAGCAAAAATACATTACTCAAGTGCAATTTTGCTGAAATATCTTCCAACAAAACTCTTATGGAAATGAGACTGGAATTAAAATATTCTACAGGTTGGGTTTTTTTGTTCATTCTATTTTAGCTAAAATAGTATATTTAGGACAATTTTTACCATGCCATTAACATTTTCCTTAACTTTTCCTGAATTTCTGACATATACAAGCTATACTAACTTCTTCAGTGTCACATAAATACCTGTGATATCTCAATTTCTACTTGTACCCCTCACAGATTTGTAGTAATCTTTCAAAACCTCATTAAGAAATGCCATTTATGTGGCATATGTGCAATCCCACCTACAGGCAGAGAGGTTCCTCCTTGATTGGTAGCAAAAGTGGGGAACGTACCCATGCAGGGTAAGTGCAGATAGGATACAAATGAAGGAAACAGACACTAAGGCTCTTGAGCAAGACCCTTGCATGATATGAAAAAAACAAGCAGATAGATGAAACTTTGCATATGGACAATCTGCTTTCTTCGTCTATTTTTTCCCTTCAACAGCTGTGAACTAACAGCTCTAGACTCGCTTGATAGCAATTCCATACTCATAAGCAGCTGCATGTATGATAGATTTATTCCAGCTGCTAAACTAAGTAGAAAACAGGTGTTTTATTGTAAGTCTGAATGATCCAGTAAAGAAGCTTTTAAGCGTAAGTGAAGATTTAACATGTTTTCACCTGAGCATCATTCTCTGAACAATCATCATTTCTAAAAAAAAAAAAACAAAAAAAAAATTGACAAAAAACCTCACAAGAGTTAGTGAAAGGTGGAACTGCAGTAACATCATCTGCAAACCAGGAAAAACTATGTGCAATTCTGATGGTTTTACTATATTCTTAGTACCAATCTTTTTCCTCTGTTGAAGAATACAACTCTGGCCTATGGATCTACAGCTTGAAATCTGCAGCTGCTCCAAGGTGGCATTGGCTGAAGGACCCATAAGCTTACAGAATTGAGCACGCACACTTTAGGCAACAGCACGACAATGGCTGTCCCCGCAGGCTTCCCATGTCTCCGACCACACGGTTTCCAAGACAGTCTCTATATTATACCACTCTATACCTTATTTTCCACAGACATGGTGTGTATTTCACAGTGACTCGGGACATATTTTACAGGAGGCTAATTTTTGTACAGAAGAGATTATAACCCTCTCTGTTACAGAACACAGTGGAGTATCAGTTAAAGGTTCGCTACTACACGTTTAAGGGAAGAAGCATAAAGTCAGAGGTCAAATGACTGTAGGGAGACAGTAACATATATAGAGAGATGGAAGCAACGCCACAGGAGTAAGAAATCCAGAACATACTAAAAGGAGGAGCCAGGACAATACCCACTGCTCCACAGAGGTGTCTAAAACTCTGTTTTCATTCGTACTAATTAGGTTCCTCTCCCAACCAGATTTTTTTCTCCGTTGAAGGGTAAAATTCCTGAATAGGGTAAAGATAAGGTGCAGGTGAAAATGCATTCACAATTTCACAGATTACACACTAAATGAGAAAGAGAAATTATAGTCTCTGTTTTCCAGCACCTCAGTACTAGCCTTGAAAACACATAGTTACACACTTTTACAAAGTAGAGATGATGGACGATTTTTCCCCAACTAATTACTAATTACAGTCTTCTCATTTTCTGAGTACCCAGCAAACACTACCTGGGCTACATGTACAGTTATTCTAGATGAAGCATTTAGCTTCATAATGTAATTTTTAATTTTTCTGTTCAAGTGAAGGTCTAGAGTTCTTTTTGTCTGCAATAAAACATTGCTCATAGATAATCACTTCCCCCTCTTTCCTTTTAAACTCCTGCAAAGGAAATTTTTTGTAAATCTCTTAAAAGCTCAGTTATTTGTAATTCTCTCTTTTTGCCTTTAAGAAAGAACTGTGTTTACTTCTGTTTACACTATTCCCTTAATTTCCTTACAGCTAAGATTGATTAAATACATAATAACTAAAACTTCTCTTGAAAGGCAATTTGCAATGGCTATGCTGTCATGCATTTCAGATTATATTTTTTAAATAACTGTTTCCTCAAGGGTATTACCTAACCTCTACTGCAACTAAACATTTAAAGGTTTGCATTTAAGAAAATGATTTCATAAACAAAAAACCCCAGTCTTCACATTTCGGTCAAAACTGATCAAACTCTGCCTCTAATGTATAGTCCTCACTCTCTGATCCTGAAGTTATTTTTTAATATCAGTGGCTTTGATGAAATATCAGATTGACTAAGACCTCCCATATTTTTAAAACTTTTCTTAAACTGTTTCAGCTTTTTCAGGCTCTTCACTGACCACAGACGGAATTCTCATTACTGTTAACTATTGACATTGTTTCAATAGATACAATCTATCATTTATTGCACATTACTGTTACTTCCAATGACAGCCTTAGTTAAATTAGTTTTACTCACATTTTACCTGAATACTCAAACATATAATTTCTTAATTGAAAAACAAATGTAAAAAGCTGACAAAATGAAACTAAATAAATACCTGTAAACATGCAGATGACTACGCAACTTAATTCAAAAATCTAAATATACATATATTTTATTACATGCAATATTGTGATACATGCACTAAAAATGTAATACTTGTTTGGCATTTCCACAATTTTTGGTGAATTCTAATTACTACAGCAATTAGGAAGAACCTAGAAAATACTTATAATGAGCTAAAGTCATATGCTTTAGTGTTACCCTGGAGTTTTAGGGCACCTGCCATATGTTCTCTTTAATAATTGCTACTTTTGCTTTCTGAATACAGTAAGATAATTTATTAACTTGTAGAAGCTTCTGAGATATATGCACTTGTGACTAAAAATGTGGAAAGAATGTCAAAATGTTATTTCAGTCTTAAGCAGTCTGAGTTAATATGAGGTTATACTTAAGGACAAGGGCTAAATTGTCACATTTCCATGGTAAAGCAGACACCAGATGAAAAATCATCCTTTTAAAAATGTATATGAAAAATTAGGGAAACTCTTCTGAGTTTAGTAGTCCCAGGAAGTGCCAGATCAGGTCTGTCTGATAGTGTTGGGCAACATGTTTCTGAGTTGTGTTTTCTTTATTGCTATTTTCTTCATAACAAGCTATATATGAGTGCATGAAATTTGATGCTTCTATTTGTGAGCAGCATTTCTACCAATTTTATATATGACATTTATAACCTCCCAAACTCTAACAAGCAAACAGACAAATTAATATAGATAACAAACTAGGCCTCTAAAAAAAAGACCTCCACATATTATATATGCTAAAATGCTGCTTTAAAAAAAAAAAAAAAGTCATATGGCAAATAATTGGAAATCTACCATGCTGCTTAGGGAAGTAGCTGATGACTAAATACTATCATATACAACTGATATCCAGCATATGAAATTTATTGTTTTATATCATTAAATACATGATTTATTGCATGTCCTGTCATCCAAAACTAAAGCCTTAGAGAGGCTGGTTCCAAATTCATTGGTAATACAGCAATTTCCTTAAAGTTCTTTTACTGCCCAACAGATGCAATAAAGTTTTTAATTCATCGTAGCCTAATATTTTGGAGTTGAAAATAGCATCAGCTATTCATTTTAAAGCCACAAAGAAATATTTCAGCAAAACTACATGCATGTTCTTGTGCTGAAATCTTGGTTGTACTGAAGTAAATGTAGGTTTTGCTATTTACCTCAGTGGAGCTGGAATCTCATGCTAACATTTAAAGGAAAAACCCATCAGTCATAACATATTCAAAAGGAGATGCCCAATTTATGATTATTTTTCTCATCAGAGGCCTCATCCCAGAGTCTGTTAATCAGCTTATCATAATTTTAAATCCTGCCCTTCTTCAGGATCTTCACTGAGTAAAAAACATTCAGCATATCTTAGTATTTTTTGAAAAACAGCAGGCTCAGTCACCCTTGGTAAGTACAACGTAGGGGTTAACAACAGATCACCCAAGGATCTATACATCTAATCTGCATTTTTATGTACACCTATTTATCTTTGTGTCTCTCTATGCATACATATGTGAAGACAACAACAAAAGGAAGAGTTAGCATTTCTTTGCAGAAAGTTTAAAGCTCTCATCAGTGAAAATTGCTAGAGCCCATCCCTGCTGAAAGGGATGAATATTAAATAGGACATTTCCTTCCTCAGAGCACAAGTGTCTCTATCCTGCCCAACCCCAAACTTCACAGAAGCGGCATTTGTAGCATCTTCATATTGAGATGTGCTTTAAAATATTCTTTTAGCTTGATGTTATAAGAGACAGTCCAATTCCCAAGGCTTTGACATCTGCACTCTTAGCAAACCTTTGCCCAATGTTTTTATTAACTCAATTTAATGGAATCTTTTTTATGGTGACCTTAAGAATTTAATAACTCCTCAATGTAAGGACAATACCACCTGCAGACTCCTCTGGGATTAAACGGTGGTAGTTCAATATGTCTTCAGGAACACATAGAAAAGCAGAAGAAAAAAAAAATCAGGAACTACACAAATCAGTCACTCATTGCTGAGGCTGGGTATGATGCCTGGTTATAATGTCTGCTCCAAGACATGTGACATAAAACTCTGCATCTAATCCATGCTGCAGCCTACTTATTGCTGCTTAATAGCATTAATCTAGCTTTGATCATGTGAGATATGCTAGCCATTTTCAATTCCAGAGTGTCTTCCTTTCTGACAGACACTCTGCATATCTTATAGATACGATCAATATGTTATTAGTCAACAACCCGACAAGAGTCACATAAATTAATCCCTTTCTGTCAACCCAGCAGTTTGTACTCTAGTGAAACCTCAGCCTTGCAGTATGTGGGAGACTTATCTTAATCCAATTAGGGTAAAATGAACTTTTTTTTTTCCTATGGCACTCTCAATCTATGTTAATTCAAACCTCTGAAGACAGCTGCTCTGAGGAAATAATTTTATGCTTGACCTTTTATGGGCAAGGTTAAATTCAGTACGGGTACATATATATGCAAGGAAAGACAATGAGATCTTTCTCACTTCCTCCTTTAACCTCCACCAGTACCTGTAAAATAGTGCCAGAGAACACTGCTGACTTCAAAGTGACAGGGATGTATTTATTTTAGTTGCATAAAGGACTCTGTCACTTCAGCTTTACACTTAGTACAGCATGTTCCTTTGTTTTGCTGAGGGGCAAATTAATACAGAGTGACAGCGCTGTCTGTAGTATTGTAGAATTTGACAAGCAAAGGATGTTAACAGCCTACATTATGCAAAACAAATCATTTCTTCTTTTTGTGACAGTTATGAGATATAACGACAACAACCATTAAGGAAACAAGACTTGACTGATACTATTATTTCTCCAACAGAAAATATAGGTAAGAGAAAAGGACTAGAGTGCATTTGAACTCTTTTTGGTGGTAACAAGGAAGGGTGCAGATCTGTAGTAATGATGTAGTGCATGCTGAGGTATCCTTAACAAGGTAGTACTTAGTCATTTATTTCTCTTACTCAGTTCCTCTCACACAAATATGGAATACCATAAATACAGGCCGTGAACACTCTCGTTTCACCTGCATTTCTTCTAAATACTACCTCTGCTCATACCTAACTTCCCTAGGCTATTTCACACGGCTAAACCCCTCTCCATCCTGCTGACTAGGCAGGGGAAGGACAGTACCTAGAAGATGGTTGTAACTACAATGTTGCACTCATGTTGCAGTGGCCCTGCGCGGCTCACTCAGCTTGAGCTCCTGATTGAAGCCAGGAACAGGGAAAGATGTGGAAAACTGCAAACCACTGTAACGGTCTACTCCTAGGAGCACTTGGAGGTTGCTCTGCTTGTGCCCCTTTTCTTCACTGCGTGATCCTGAAGCTGTGTGAAATGAAGAAACTTAATTTTGCATAGTTGTGGACTGCTGCAGGTTGTGGGAAAACACTGTTTGTGTACGCCTTGTGATGAGGAGCAGATGTGTAACCACTCTGTCTTCTTTGGTCCCATCTAGATTAGGTGGGATATTCACATAAAAAGTTAGCATATGATAACATTACCTAACTAAAGATAAGAACCAAAACCTTTAGTCTGGGAAGTGCAATGGGCACTGGCCTCTTTTCCAGTCTAGATTGTTTATATATAAACATTATCCAACAGACAACAGATCCCACAAAAGACCTGGTCCCTGAAAACTTCCCAAGGCAAAGATGAAGCAAAGACTGCTATTTCTGTATCTAGAAAAAGAATTACCTTTAATGTCATCTACAGGGCACTACAATAGAGACTGTAATAATTCTAAAACCAGCCCAGCAGTGAGTTTAGTCACATGTAATTTTAAGAATCATGCCTTACTTGAATCTTACCAAGACTAAGACTTTGGTCCTAAGGTTTTCTCCACTTTAGAAAATTTTTTGCTATCTGAAACAAGCAGTTGCATTAAATTTGGAAATCTTTACTTTCCAGCATAATTAAAAAGGACTAAATAATTTTTTCTAACTCTCAAAAGTAAATCTCTCATCTCTGAGAAAGACTAAGCAAAGAAATCTGTAGGCTCAAAGTCTCACTAGTAATGGATGCATAACATATATACTTATGTCCCATCAGAGTATCTCAGTACCCAACTCCAAACCTTTAAAACCTTTCAATATTATCACAGCACTCCTGTGCTACGAAAGGATGACAACCGGCATTCCGGATTTCAGTGAAATATTTCTCCAGCTGGTAAGTATTTACCTTTCTTCATTAAAAGTATATCAACATGCATAGCTATGTCAAATGCCATCTCATAGCACCGTTCCTAAACAAAACTACGTGTCAAATTCAGTTCTCAAAAACACCTACCTGAAAAAGACTGACATCCCTCTGGCACTAAGCGTTACACCATGAAGTAGAGGAAAAATAGAGAGATGAGATGAAAGGAAGTCTCTTTGATGAAACATTTCCTAAACATAAAATTGCATTTCTCTCTTTTCCCTGTACTTCCTAATCCCAACAAACTTCTCGGCAAGTGCTCCGTAGATGTTCTCAGAAAAGAAGCAGCAAATTTGCTGTCAAAGCATAATTTAATTATCCTCAATGCCAAAAGGTTTGTCCATATCCAAGAAGTATAACTTCAAGGAAGAAATCATCGCTTTGTATATAACTGTTAGAAGTACTGCTTAAAGTTTGGTCTAATTAATGGTGGCAGTTAGCTATATCTGTTTGACTTGGCTCAGTGGATTTCTCAGTTCCCAACATATGAATATGTTGTCTCACAACCACAGAACTAAATTAGAGTTTCCAAGAGTCTGCCACGGGACACAATATTATCTGCATACAGATTTTCACAAACAGATTGATATTAATGGGGCTAACATTTGGATTTACAAAGAAATGCACCTATGTAGCTAACTTATCAGGCCAATGTTCCAGCTAGCAAAACACCAGTGGTCAAACAGCCCATGGTTCAGGACACTGTACATTCAATCAGGATACATACACACACAAGGAGATGTTTCTTCATAATCCTCTTCCTTGCTAGTGGGATGCCAATGAAATGTGGCAGAAATGCAGTTTCAGTAGTTCAAAATACCATATGAATAAGTGCATTAAAATTAAGGAATCAAAACAAACCTAAATGCAATAAAGCCAAATCAAACCACTATTTCTCTAACCTAAATCAAATCCTGAAAGAGTCTGTGTTCCAGCTTGGATCTTGCTGCTTCTTCCATGAAAGGGGGAAAGAAGGTCATGGGAAACCCTTGAATGCCTGGTTTTGTTGCTCTGTCTCGCGTTGGTGTGAGTAACACTACCAGGGAAGGCTGTCTCTGACCACAGCAGGCACTGCTCTGCACACTCACTTTACCCATTTTCCAGCAAGTGGGGCTGGGGCCATTTTGCTAAGCCCAAGTAACAGCCGACTTCACTGGAGCCTGCAGCCAGTACTGCCTTGTAGTGTCCTCTCAATCCTTTATCTCCTTTGTATGCTTTATTGTCTGCACATGTGCTTGTGTATGTTTACACGTTTCGATACATTTGCATACGTGCAGCAGTTAATGGTGGAGAAGTATCCAAATCATCCCATTTCTTTCCTGTCACCTCAAAAGGTACCATCTCCCTTTTCCTTACCATTGCACTACCATTTGTTTCAGGTAAAGTATCATTTTTCAACTTGTCTCCAAATCCATTAATTTACCTGACATGTTTAGAGAGAGAGATGAACTGGTGGTGGTGACTACAGTAGTGATAGATTTGGAAGTAGAGACTAAATCTGCTTTCTCCCTCTCAGATGCTGTATTTTCTAATGCAGACTGACTATACAGAAGCAACTTGAAAGTGTCCAGGTAAAACTGGAAGCAGCCTGGACTGACACTGAACCTAAGTTCTAGTATAGTTCAATCTAAATCAGCGCTAAACTGAAAAAATGAGTCATAGTCATTTGACTCCCTGTTAAAAAGCCCAAACAAACATTTTTCACAATTTTTTCCCTATAATTTAAGTACACTACAATCAGCATAGAGGTGTTTTTTGTTTCACTTTACAAATTCATTGTGTTGTAATACAAAGTTTAATTACAGCTTATTCTCCCCAAGACAGGGTGCACATTCACAGTTCCATTTTTGAATGCATAGTGGTTTTGTTGTTTCATATTTATGCAAGACCGCTTCAAATACCCCTACGTATAACCCTTCTGACCTCTGTAAAAGCTCTGCCTCATAGGTGATTGAGATTCAACTCCTTCCCAAGAAGATACTTTTTTTCCTTTGTAACACTCCCATTTTGTGAGTGGATGGGATGCTTGAGTCAAACTGTTCAGTGACAAATTCAAGGGGAAAAAGCAAAAAAGGAACTTGTATTTCTTCATATTGCATTCATTTAGAGGAAATGACTGTTATCTCACTTAAGTAATTTTTTAGCCTTTATGAAAACTGAAAAAGTCTCAGTTGCCATTTCTTCAGTCCAAGCGCCACCTTTATTACCTTATTTCTTCTGCTCTAACATACAGCAGAAGGGGTAGTATTTATTGAGAACTGAGTGTACAATGCAGTGCACCCAGTAATAGAAGAACTGGCTCATGTCTTCAGGTAACTGTGGCACTTGAGGCCCTGAGGTGGTTGAAGTTCAAATGGACGACTTTGGGAGGCTGGATATTGACAGGATACTAAGGTTTCTTATTCATCTGAATTAAACTATTTTATTCTCTAAAGAACATAAAAATTGTGAGCACCAGACACTGAAGTAAATTAAGCTCCTTCTCCTCACGCTGCAGTTTCTGAGGGAAGAGATTGAGTATTCTAACTTCATAGCTTTCTAGGAGGTAAGATGGCATGAAACCTGAAAGTAGCAGAAGAAAGCAGCTAATGGGTGAAGTTTGGCCAAAGGTTGTTTGGGGGTTTTTTTATTGCAGTAAAGTTTCCTGTTTATTGCTTGAGGAGAGACTTTGACTGTAATTCTTTAGTATTTTCATACAACAGAGGTACTCAATCTCCCAGCACCAAAACGCTGTACAGCCTGCATCACAGCAGGAAATTCACTGAAATGTTTTACCAGTATCAAAAAGTGGGGTTTTTTTATATAGAAGATGCTTTCCGCTCTTTATCATTTATTGCTCCTCTGCTGAGAATTGAGTGAGTTTTTCTAATTGGAATAGAGACTCTGAGAAATACTATCATGTACTGAACAGAATTGAGAATCTCAAGTACTTTAATGTCAAGAGCAAGTTTCGATAACATAAAAATTAAAATACGCTACAAACGAATTGTAGCAATCATAAGGAACTAAATACATTGGTGGCAAACAGTGGTCAGGAAATGAATTGAGATACTGGTTATTTCTGTACTAATAAATAGAATGACAAGGGAGGTCTCTCAGTATGAAATGTATTGTACCAAACAATTTCATAGTTGTATTTTTAAAAAGCACTATTCACAATGGTAGAACTGTTGCATTTCTTAAAAAGATTTCAGCCATCTTGGGAGTCTCACTAGATGTTTTTTCTGCCTTATATTTGAAAATGTTAAGTATTCCAAATCTTAGAAAAGGACAGGGCATTGTTACTCATTTACACTTGAGAGCTATTAAATACATCACTTTACAGAGGAGAAAGAATAAACGTGGAATCATGTCTACATCTCCTTGGAGATAGCCAGGGCACAATAGACCAGGTCTTACAAAGGGCAACTAACACATTATTGCAGGCTTCAAAACTCAACAATTACTTTTTTTTTTTTTAAATCATTTCAAATCATGTCTTAGGTTTTTCATCAAGAATAAAAAACAATTAAACTCTTCCCATCTTTTACCTAATGGCATCTTGAACTTTTCCTGCAATTCTGATTTCGCTGTGTGCCCAGTTAAAAAAGAAATACAAAGAAATACATTTAACTTTTCCTTAATTTCAATTTACAGCTTCTATAACAAGGTTAGTGGAAGAAGTGTTCTAATGTCTAAGCCTAAGCCTCTGACATACAATAATGAAGTATTTTGTTTGTACGCTACTTGAACCCAAGTAGCTGCACTGAAGAAAAGAAATCACAGTTCAGCCAGCTCATCTCTCTTTTCTTATTTTTAGCTGAGTTTGATTAAATGCTCATGAAACTTCTGACTCCTTGAATGGGGTAGCATTGGGTAGATGTTATATTTTTCAAACACCAGCATGCTGAGTTTTACAAAGATTGATAAACACAGTTGGGAGGGATGACTTAGTCTTAATTCTTCCTTTTCTTTGACACCACTGTAAAGAAGCACTGTTCAAATTGCCCTTCTTTCCCCCTCTTTCCCTTTTCTCCCTTTCATGTAAAATAGAATAGAAAATGTAATGTAGTATTGAAAAAGAAAGTAAACCAAAAAAGTGGAAAGATGGGAAAAAGAAAAAAAAAACACACTGGGCCCAAGAAAAACAAGCTTATTTACATTTCTGTCACCTTACCTTTAAAAACCCTCATATTGCCCATCAATAGACTAGAGTCTTCCAGTCTAATTCCAAAAGGCTGACTGTTGTGAGTAAAATATTCTAAATTAATTTCACCGCGAAGTGAGTGTATTACTGATCAAAATACTTCCATCAGTGAATCTATAGTTGCAATAGGCTTTGGAGTCTGCAGGGTGAAAACACGTAGTGTATTGGCCAATGATGAATATATTTTTAGCACATCACTATATTTAAACAATTCTGAATACCTGTCCGGGATAGAAACAAAAATATAGTTGTTGCAAACAAGCCACTGGTCACATTGAAACCAAAGCCCAGCTGCCACCAGGTAAAATGTGCTCCTTTACACTGTACAAAGAAGAAAAAAGCCCCAAACCTGGATACTGACTTGTCTTTCATTCCCCGTCAGTCCTAATGAAATATAATCTTAATAAATATGAGATTTTTGAACTTCAGAACATGGCATTTCAAAAAACAATAGTATTATTTGATTTAAAACGCAGTAACACTGCCTCAAGCAAAAGTAAATCTACTTCCAACCACAAGTTTAAAGGAACAAATATAACTTTATGTAAGCAATAGTCATTAATTAATTCTTTCTCAGTAGTAGCTTTTCAAGGAGTTTAAACTCTTTGCTAGAACGTAATACACTGGTACATGGTATCTGCCCTGCCTCATGAGTTCCACTAACTACATTAAAAAGAAATAAATAAACCCTGGAAACTTCAAAATAAAAAACCAAACAAGGTCAAGTAATTTAGTAATTAGTAATTAAACCAGTTTCTTGTTAAAAAACCTTAATGCTTTTCCATAGTGTACCCAGAAATGCTATTACTTTATTGTTGGTAATAAAAATCCTTAAAAAACAAACAAACAAACAAACAGTAACCATTTTCTCCACATAGGACTTAAACCTGAGAGCATATTCTGTACATTTTACAATACGTCTGCCAGGTGTCAGAGCCCTGGAAGGGCAATGAGGTCTTGCCCTTCTCAACTTTTAAGTCTTTCTCTAGCAAGCCTCAACAAAGGATCTGGAGGCAGCCATGTCACTTAAAGAGAGCACTCCATCTTTCATTCTGCTTTCAAAAGTTATTTCCGCTTTAAAAAGACAACCTGGAATGCTGTTAGTATTTCAGAAATTGCTAGGCTTAATGCTTAATGCTAGGCCATTCTGTAATGAAAAGCAGTTTGCTGTCTGGGACACTTGAGGCAGAGCTTGTATCCCAGTACTATTCAAATAAGGGGGCCAAAAACCAGAGCCCTCCAAGGGTGCAAGGCTCTCATAATCGAATCTCAACACGTGAACCACTTTGTTGTGTCTTGGAATCTAGTTTTGACCTCAAGCCAACATTTATAAAAACACTTCTGCTTAACTTGGGTCCAAGTTTCTGCTTAACCTGATGAGTTCTTCATATAAGCATTACCTTATTTCCCTATCTGTAAAGGGCAGAAGGATTTACCTCACCTAATTTCCGTGAGCTACTATCTGTGCTGATCATTCTCTAACAGTTCACGGAGAGAAACTGTTCAGCTGACCTGTATTAGACCTCTAACTTCGGAAAGGATGAATAATCTGCATGGGAGACTAAAAACCAAACTTGCTGATGTACAGATGTCTTTGCCTAGACTGACATATCCTACCTTGCTCACCTAAACACACCTGTGATTTTGGGAATATGGCACTAGGATACAGAAGGACAACCAAGGTACAGTTTGAACAAGTCTTTTCTAGGAACTCTGTAGCTCTCATTATAATTGTTGGGATTTTTAAAATTGAAATGCAAGTGACAAACTAACAACAAATACTACAAATTTAAATCATAATAAACCACTTAGAAACTGAAGTGAAAGAAGATTCAGATTTATCTAAAATAGGGGACAGAAAAGAAGAAGCCTCAATGTTCTTCTCTATCTGTACTGAGAGCACAAGCCCAAGGAGGGCAGAAAACAGGCAAGAACAAATAATTTTTCTCTTTCCCTTCCACTTATCTCTTTCCTCTCTAGTACAGGTTCATACTTCATCGTCTTCTGAGGCTAACAAAATTTCAATTTCTGGGTACTGCTAATGAATTTAACATGACATCATCACACCAGAACTCCAATATTTTCTGCTGTGTTGTGCACTTTTCCCAGGAGTGATCTCAAGGATAGGTCAAAACCACAAGATTTCATCAAGTTCTCTCAGCAGAAATGTCAGCATATTATTACTGACCAAGAAAATTTATAGCAAAATAAATATCTCAAGGGTAATTTCTTGTTCTATTAGCCAAGAGAGTATTATTTCCAACAAGAAGGCTGACGTGACAGAATACGGAATAATACAGAATTACAAAATGAATGATAGGACGTCTCCAGAAAGATGTTTAAAAAAGTGACCCAACTATCAGCGTTCTTGACATGCCAGAAAAAACTCCAGAGATAACATCTGATATGCCAACATGTTTAAAAATCACTTTTCACATGGATTATATTACTATTTACAAATGGAAGCAAATTAGTAGTGAATAAAATAAGGAACAAATTTCCCTTTTCCTGGCAAAACAAATCTACTACTTTTCTATGTTATTTTCTAGGAAGGGTACCAGTTCTTTTTTAATTCAAAAAGGAAAAATCTACCTTCACAGTTCAGAGCATTCTGCAACAAACTGTGAACAGCAAGATGTCTCTTAGGAAAGAAAAATAAGAAAAAAATTATGACAAAAATCAAATAATATGTAAGTTTATATTAAGCATGATAATACATGTCTTGCAGAAAAATGAGTATTGCTGTATGTATATCATAGGCTCACCATAAAGCTTTTCCACACTGTTTTATAGGCCCCATTAATATACACAAAACCAACTGTTCCTTTGATCATGTTACTTGTCATCCATCTGTTTAACCGAGACCTGTACAATGACAGCTTAAACATGACAACTCCATTTCTCAGATGCTTCTACAAAGACTTCAGCAAATGAGCAACACAGAAAGGAAATATTGTTCAAAATTTTGAAGCCAGATTTTATGCTTCAAATAAGTGGAAAAGTTTAAGTTGGAAGGCACATCTGAAGGCCTGCTCAAAGCAGCTTCGAAGTATGATTATGTTCCTCAAGGCCTCGCTCAGGAAATTTTTTTAAATCTCCGAGGATGGAGATTCCACATTCTCTCTGGGCAACCTGTTCCAGAGCATGAGCTAATTGGTACCTTGCCTCATACTTTAACAAAGAATTCTAATTTCCATTTCTTTTCCTTTATTTTTACTAATGCATTTTGCAATTTTCTAGCACCACTGAAAAAAAAGAAATGAAAAAGACACTGATAAAAGTGATTATGACATCATAGAGAAGTATGAAACACTTAAGTATAAAATACACATCAGAAAACCTGGGTTTATTAATTTCAACATGCTGTTATTGCAGTGTCCTATGTTGATCTTTATTATCCCATTTACTTGTTGCAAATGTCAGATATTAGTGCATAGAATTCAGTTAATTTAATGGTTTGACAGACACTGGAAAGAAACGCAGGAAATGGACAGCTATTTGCAAAGAAAAAAAAAAAGTCTCTTACCTTTATCTGATTGAAAGTTTCTATGATAAACAAAGATTAGCAGGCTAGTACAAACAATTTCTCTGATGGTGACCTAGTAACATGTACAAGCCCACTATGAGATATTGCTTACAAGAATATCATCAGCACATAACTTGAAATGTTCCTTCTCTAACCAAATGCCCAGTATGCCAAAACAGTCTTTATACTCGGGGTTCTCTCAGAACCTGCTTTCCCTCTGTGCCTTTCCCTGCTCACTTCAGAAAACATAAGGGCACTGAAGAGATGAGGCTGTGTTACAAGTCCCTACAACAGGGGCAGTGCAGAAAGCAGGAGGCTGATAATGATGCATATTATGTTGGAAGCACAGCAGGTGTCTCATCTCCTACAGAATAAAGTATCTTTAAGAGGAAGCAGATGTAAATATTTGCTGGTTGCTACAGAGAAGGGTAAGAAAATGGCCTCATCTCCTTCCCTTAGAAGTTAAAGGCCATTGAGGTATGGCCTTTCATTTTCTGAAAGTGAGAAAATATCTAAAATACATTTTTCTTTTGAGTTGTCTGAAACTAATCACTGCTTTCCAAATTTTCTTTCGGAGTTGCTTCATTTGCCATTGGTTTCATTTTAGTTTAGAAATGGTAGGTTCTTCAATGAACTACAATGTGTATGACAACACCAATCTTGATCAGAATAGCAAAGCATCTAGAGCAGTAACTAGTCACAAATACTTCTGAGTAAGTCATAAGAAATTCTAAACTACTCAAAGAAAGCATATGGTCCTGTATCCTGCTCCTTTTAGCAATTCTAGATAATAGCCTTAATGCCATCAAATGCTGCAAAGCACCAGGTACCCAGACAGGAGTGATCCTCAGCACTGGATATGTTTGTACTATTAATTTGGTTTTGGTTAAAGTTTTCCAGCACTAGTGATGCCTTGTCTAGCAATGCCAGCCACGGCAGCCCTGTACACACGCAACTGTTTTGCTGTGGTGTCAGAATGAGGCAACATAACATTTAAAACCAGAAGGGATGCTGAGGTCATGAGATATGGCAGTGTGATCAATGGTACCTGACAATGTGCCTGATTTAAACGAAATTCAAGCCCATGATAACTCTAGAAACCTGTTTTTGCATTCTTATGGCTCCTACCACTTTTTAAAATCTAAATTAATTTGTGATTCAGGAAATCACCTGATTCAAAAGTATTTGCTCTTTTCAGAACTCTCTCTCACACTTAGTCTTCTAACTCTCACCTTCACATCATGCCATATGATTTCTACAAGCTCACCTTCCTTATCTTCTAACAGCTTCTGTGTTGATTGGTAATTCTAATTGACTGCCAAAACCTACATAAACATTCTAATTCTTTTTCCCTGTCCCTTCTTTGACAGTTTAATACTACTTTTACTTTATTTTACACTGATTTGCCGTAGCCTTTAGCACAATCCTTTGGGGATAACTCTTTCACACTTGTCCAAAGGTCAACATCGGCTCAGAGCTGTTTTCAAACTACAAATGGCTTACCAGGCTAGACGAATGGCTGCATGGTTGGATTTCCTGCTTTTCTGCCCGGTTTCCATGACTGGAGTATTGCAAAGTGGCTGCCGCTCCTTATGCCTGCCCTCTTCCACATCTAAGATGGAAGGAGAACACGCATCTTCATTTTCTAGTGATTGCAGCATGATTTTTTGCTTCTCTGTGGGTTAAACACTTAGTTGCTTTGGCCTTCTTTAACCAGCAAATGAAAATTCATTCCTTTAAAATTAGTAGATATGTAAGATATACCCAGATTTTTCTTACTATAAACCTGTCAGGTGCAGACTTCACCAAGAGAAGAGTGACTAAGAAGCTGCTGCTTTCTTCCCTTCTCCCTATTGTATTACATAGCACAAATAAAAAGAAAAGTGACCACACTGTAGAGGTCTGGAAGCTGCAGTAATGTGCTTCACTAACCTACCCAATTACTGCTGAATTTTCAGTCAAAAACCATGACTGATTTTATAATCCAAATACCATTTTATTTTCTTTAGTTCTTATTTAACTAAGGTTATTTATTCTTTGGTACTTGAGAGCCATTTTTCAGTAAAATCAAAAAAGCAAAATGAGCATATTGCAGGTAATCCAGTGCAAAAACCACAGCATTAATTTAATGATAACGCTGTTATTCACTTGGCAAATAAGACAGTGGAGTGGCACTGACATATGTAGAGCACGGATCAGTCTGAGATGAAAATACATTGATTCATGAGTGGCAAAGAGCAGCTTAATGTAACTTGCTGATAAAACTGTCACTGAACTTTCCAAGAGAAAATGATGGGAAAGTCATTCTGTGCCATCAATGACAACTGAGTAAAATGTGCCAATGAGAGCTAATAATACACCTGCATGACACAGACCATTAAGCAGCCAGTTACAACAGTCTTGAATAACACAAACAAATGAAAATGACATTTATGGTCAAACCCTTGTCTTATTAAGCTGTTAAATGCTTTTCAGAATAATTAATATGACCTGTAACTGATCATTCAAAAATTTAAACAACTGCCCTGTCTGTTTTCTGCTAGTTAATAATTATTTAAGCCAGCACTGACAAGATGTGAAACAGTAATAAGCAGAACTATGCTGAAGGAAATGCTTTTGGCTGGAACTCAAAAAGACATTGGAATTAGAGGCATTATCAGGCACTAGAAGAGGTTGCCCAGGGCAGTGGTGGAGTCCACATACCTGGAGGTATTTAAAAGATGTATAGACATAGTGTTTAGGGATATGGTTTAGTTGAGAACCCATTAGTGTTAGGTTAATGATTGGACTTGATGATCTTAAAGGTCTTTTCCAATCTAGGCAATTCTGTGATTTTGTGATTTTTTGATTTTTTTTTTTTCTAAATAACAAATACATCACAGCTGTTCCCACTGCACATATAGAGCTGATGCAAGATTTAGATGAAAGATTTTGGAGATAGCACTCTCATGGTACTGGTCATCTTTCCTACATCTTTATAAGGAATTGCACTACACTGAGCTTTGGTCACAGGAAGGAAAAAGACAACGGGCTCTTGAACAGCTCCTCAAAGACATGTGATGCCCACACACATATGCAAAACCCACTGAGAGCTGTTTGCACTGAATGTATTACATCTTCATATATTATGTCTTTTAAAGCATCTCAGATGGAGAGTGTTGACAGGACCACACACGGGCAGTAACCCTCTGTGAAGATATCGTCCTCCTCCTCCTCCATATATCTCCTGAAGGCTGCACTGCCTTGGGCCCATGCAAAGGAAGACACTGTGCTTGTTACTCTATGAAGTGAAAGTTTATCAGCTGCTACCAGTGTCATTCCAGGGCTGGGAAAATCAGGTCAGTTACCATGGCTAACTTGCAGAATCAAGATGCCTGGAGATCAGCATCCAGAGAAATGAAGGCAACACACAGCTGACAGCACCAAAATGATGTGGAACTAAAAACTCTCGAACACTGGGGCAGGAGGAGCTACATCAGAAATGTTTCTTGAGAAGTTGAGATTAAAGCCTTGTTTTTTGTTGTAAAAAACAAGGGCAAAGCCCTGATTAAAATAAATTATATTCTCCCAAGCATCTTAAACATCACTGCAATGATGTTTAATCTCACCCCACAATATATTTTAGATTTCTTTTTACATAACTCTGCTCATGCTGATTAATATTCAAAATCATCTTGCAGCAGACAAGATTTATAAACTAAACATAGAGGTTAACTAAACGCTCAATTTAAATAGTACCAGCACTGCTATTTAGTGCCACAGTTTCCAAAACACTGTTTAAAAACCAACATTCATTACTAATTTTTGTTGTGAGAATAATGACAAGATGTTTTTATTAGAAAAGCCTAGTTTTTATTTCATGCCAAATCAGTTCAGACACTGTAATGCAATTTTATTCCTTTAAGTAAAACAGTAAGTTTACAAGCCTTTAAAAATGCACTTTACTGGCTACCTTCTCATTAGGAAAAAAAAGTGTTAAAATCAGAACTATAGAAATTTCTGCATTAATTTCCAAATAAGAAAAGTAGTTTTACTTTTCATTGAAGTAATCTAGATTAGTGAGTGTCTTGACTATTTTTTGTTCATGGTGCAAATACAGAGTAACTCCATTCACTTGATAAAAGCTGTACTAGAATAAAGCAAGCAAGCTTGTGTGCATTTCTTAAAGTGAGGAGATAAAATTCAGATCTTTTACTGTGCAGACTCCTACACTACAAAACCTTCTAGCTTCCCACTTTTCTCATTTCCAAGCCTAATAAGTGAGAGGTGCTTTAAATGACTCTCTTGTTCTCTTCTTCCATTGCAATGTCATCTACTTAACTTGGTTTAGTTCAAGTACATCTTTATCATTCCACTCAAACCTAGTTGCCTTGTTTTTTTCCCTTGGCTTGCTTCTTTATTTTTGCTTTTTTTTCCAGTCTGGCTGTAGATTCTCTTGGGTAAAGACCAGCTGTTAATATGCATAGAATCTCCCTCTGTAATCAGTGGTTTTGAAAGGTTGTTACTAACGTTCTCTGAGGACTACTACAAATCATGAATAAGTAGGAAGCCTACACCATTTCAGGAAAGCTCTGCACTTGGATATTAGATCATTTCCTTTTATTTTCCACTCTTTGTGCATCACTTCATACATAGTGACAAAATAAAACCTTGGTCATGTATACACCATTTAACCCAAAATCATGTTCAACTGTCTTCCCACTCGATTCGAATGGGTCTTTGTTCTTAACGTTGTGCTCAAATCACTGCATTCTGCAACAAAAAGTGAAATAATCTTGCTTATCTACTTGTTCCCTTCAGGGACACATCTCATTAAAAACCTTTCTGGTGCAGTATACTCTTTCACAATCCCTCCAAGGAGATGTAGAAATGATCTGATACTGTAGCTTTTGCACTGTCTCAAAAATCAGTAGCAGGATTCTAGATATTATTTAAAACAACCTGACATGGAAGCAAATCCCTTTATTGTGCCAAGTATTTTATGAATTATTAATCAGTCCATTACACTTTTGTCTGCAACAGGAACATAAAACAAGACAAAAGGACTTTGAAAGGTGAAACTTCAAGTGGTCCTGCCTGGCAACCCAAAAGTTTAGAGCTTCATTTGTATTTATAATAAAACCTCCATATTAGTTATAGTTTTATCTGAATCATTATATTATAGTGTGTGTGTGTGTATATATACATATATATAGGATCTAGATATCACAGGATCATCATATATCTAGGATCATCAAGTCCAACCTTTGTCCAACATCTCCCTGACCCCTAGACCGTATCTCAAAGTACCACATCTACTCGTTTTTGTAACACCTCCAAGGATGGTGACTCCACTGCTTCCCTGGGCAGCCTCTTCCAGTGCCTAACCACTCTTTCGGTAAAGAATTCCTTCCTAATATCCAATCAAAACCTCTCCTGGCACAACTTGAGGCCATTACCTATTATCCTGTCATTAGTTACTTGGGAGAAGAGACCAGCACCAGCCTCACTACAACCTCCTTTTAGGTAGTTGATGTAACTGTAGATCTAGAGGGGTTCAAAAGTTTATGATATCACAGCAATGCATAGGCCAGCAAGGGGATTCAAACAGGAAGAGGAAGATGATGATAGACACATTTGGATGAAGCACAGCCACAGTGTCAAAAAATACCTCCGCATAATGTCGTAAATGTCTTACTGGATCGATCTATTCAATTTGTGTTGTCTAATGAAATACAGCACTTATCTCAACCTTTTCTCATAAGCTTGTATTGGTTAAAAGCGTTTAGCTAACTGTCTAATATTGCTGATGGTATTCCCATATCATATTTCACTTCACAGATTTGCAAAGATAATAGCACAGATAAATTCTAGGTATTTCAGACTTTGTAAAGCACACTGAAAGGCTGAAGACAGATGAGTAACAGAAAAGGCCAAGAGGGTAACTCAGTTTATAATAGAAATAGCATGAGTAGCAAATAATTGTGCCGTAATTAAAGAAAATAAAACATGTCATCATACTTCTAGGTGGAAAAAGCTGGAAACCAATCACATCTGGCATTAATAGTTCTAGCGCTCTTGTGCAGTATAAATCTAATAAACTAGAAATAAAGGCTATACTTTTGGAAAGAAAACATTTAGGTGTTCACAATGAGACACTGCAAGTTTTTTCCTTGATTGAATCTCCTCATCAGCTTTTAAAATTTAGACAAAGCTTTAACACTCTTATAAAAAATGCATTTATAAGCAGTTCAGTGTTCACTAGATTGCATTTGTTTATAATAAGCTCCATATATTACATCTCTATAACACAGAGAAAAATCACTATCCCTGTTCTTGGTGGCAATGAATAAAAAGTACTCTAAGAACAGAACATATTTTGTACAATTAATAACCTGCTGTTGTCATTGGATTGTTGACCCAATTAAAAAGATCTTTTAAAAACTGTCAGAAACAACAAACTGTTGTTTGCCCAGATGTATTCTGGTTCCACTGGAGTTCCAAACGCAATTTAATTTGCAAATGCATCAAAAAGGCCAAGACCAAAATCACATTTAACTACATCTAAACACATTGTAAAGCATATGTTCATCATATAGCCTGGTTCTTGGCTTATCTGTTCTGTATGAACTATATCTTGAGGCTTTTACTCAGGTTTTACTTAGATGAAAGTTCAAGTAGCATTAGTGAAATATCCACAATGAAGAAATTCAAGATTAGCCCTATCGGATCATAAAAAAGTAAACTATTCAGAAAAACCATTGAAGAAAGCATATTTACCACTGAGATATTAAGCTTTACTAAGGGTAGCAATGACTAAATGCTCCAGAAGTGCACACTTCTATGGCTTTTCCAGAAAGATATTTTCACACTGCCTTTTACACATTTCTAAAACTCTCTGAGCACAAAAGTGCTTGATGGCGACTTGATCACAGCAAGCCATTCTTTGGTATCAGTATTACTGAAACTGGTTTATTAGTTGCATTAGGACAGACTCAATTTGCTTTGAGGCCTATTAGTAACTGAACAGCTACGGGACACTGCCTTATGCCTTTAGCCTCGTATCAGCTTTGGTATGGAAAAGCATAATGAAATGGAAGATATATATAGCACATATAAATAATTCACTATCTGTATCACATAGCTCAGTCGGTATTATATGGGGATCCATAATTGCATCAAAATGAGTTAAGTTACATGTATTTATAAGAATTACCAGTAGTATCTTACCCAGTGAAACAGTCTATTTCAACTTCTCCAGCTACTCCCAGAAATGACTGAAGAAGAGCTAGCTGAAGGAAAAAGCACACTCATTCATTTAATCTCTGGAGTCTCCCACTTTCAGTTACCTATGAAACCACAAGTACGTTGAGAGAAACATCCCAAGACACTTAGGTGAAGAGCTACTCTAACAGAGTAAACTGGCCCCTTATTGCCTTCAAGAACAATGCAGCACCACAGATTCAAGTACAAAGGAAAGATGACCTCGGAATTCAAATTTCTCAACAAAAATGGAATCAGTTAAGATTCAATGCTGAGCTAGGCCACAAACCTCCACTGCAATCCTAAAACAACTGATTAAGGTCCAAATTTTGTCACCTACCCATTAAAACGTTACCTCACCCCTCATGTAACTCTACTGGGGCCTTACGTAAAAGACCTCTATAGATGACAACATAGATGAGAGCAACTTTGTCTCTAGCTCAGACGGGGGTAGAACCATTACCTGGATACCAGACTTGTCTGTCATGCCCATTTACGCGGGAGTAGGATAATCTATTACTGTATGCATGTGCAGTACTCAGTAAAGTTTCTGTCTGAGATGCAGCCTCTGTTGAGACACTGCATCTACTCCTGTAACCGATATAAAAGGCTAAAGTACGGAGGAGACAAGATTAAAACCTACACCACTAATTTCTAACCACCCTGCATAAACAAAATACTATTTCTAATCAACACTACTGCCCAGCCCAAGCACAGAATACTTAGAGTTTGGCACTAGTATATATCACTGATTATAGTACGTGGCGTGCACAAGAAAACGTATTTGTTAAGAAAGACAGTAACATGACTTGTAAAATGTTAGGTCCAAAGTAACTTTACTGAAGTCCTTGTGATTATAATTTCCTGGAAATACATAGGGTCCTCTTTATCTGCAGTAGGAAAAGAGAACTGAAAATCTTTGACCTTCCAGCACCATTTTTTGCTTAAACAAAATTAAAAAGCCTCCTTCCTACAGAGGAAAGACATTCATTGGTATTTATAAACGTGTTTGCTTTTCTAAATAATCCCCAAATACTAAGCAATACTCTTAATTTGCAAAATTAAAAGTCAAGTACAGGGCAGTATTTCCCAAACAGATGGTGCAGCACCTGGAGATTCTATTCCCACTAGATGGTAACACACACATGCAAGTCATGCGAGCCAGTAAGTCTCAACAAGTAAGGCAACAGGCTCCACTTTGTTCACAATCAAGTCAGGATGAAGAACACAATTACCTGAAAATGCCAAATTGTGCTATAATTTGAGGAAATATTTTGATACAAATCTCATCCTGACTCATAAGCTCTCACCAAGCTTATCTCCTGGTCCCTCCACACATTAAAGCACAAGCCACGTTCTCATCTTTCCTGACTTTGTTAAAGCACCCTGAAGTTGTCCAACAGAGTGCACAGTTATGTGAGCTATTTTAGTTCTGTAATTCCAGCAATGCCATAGCCCTGTCTATCCACAGTCCCGTGCCTGCTTTCCTTTTAAACCCACCTCATCAGTGGGCTTGGTCTTCAGCTCCCTGTTTTAAAGGTCTCATTACTCAATTTCTCTCTTGCTGCTGCTGAAAATTCACAGTGGATTTTTATTCCCTTGACATGTGAAAGTGAAGCGTTCCCAAAGTAATAATCCTTCCTGTATGTTGCTCCAAGCTGGTGAAGCAGTGGTTGCTGTTATCCAAAGGACAACAACAAACATATGCAGCCCTGGCTCAGCATATTGGTTTTTTGTTTGCACATGAAATGTGCCCAGAACTATTCTGTTTTTCTTAGTTCCATGTCAGTAGCTTTCTTTACAGAACAAACTTGACAATTTATCGTGTTTAAGGAATTTTACTGCTTTCTTCTACATTTGGTGTCTCCATAATTCACTTACAGATAAAACTCAATACGATTATCTTCATGTTAATATTTACTTTTGATATTGCAGCAATCAAGCATGTAACAAGTTAACTTCCATCTTATAAGATCAGCCAGACTGGAAAGGTTTTCAGTAAGAATCTCTCCCTCCCAAGTTATCTTTCTGACAGGGAATTTTTAAGCCCTACATTCTGATGTCAAAAAAGGACAAGAAAAAAAATATTTCCTTTGGCTAAAAAGGACATCATGCTTAAAACACTAATTTCTGACATGCTGAGTTCCCAAGAAGTCCATGTTGGAGAACTGAACCACTGGCACAGAATGATATACTGCAAGAACGGCCTTACTTAGCCCAAGTTAAACATAGAAGTAACCCTATTTCTTCCCTTAAGCACCAAACAAGGGAAAGTCACCACTTAATCTCTGGCATTTGCTATTTACCTTGTAAAGCATGGCTCAGTGGGGAGACTTGCTACCTCCCCCCTATAAATGTAACTTTTGAACAGAAAGGGATCAAGTTCCCCTCTTCTCCCTATAAAGCTGGAATAAAATAACTATAAAAACATTGTTTTTTAAAATAAATTTACAAAAACTTGAATGAAATTGACTAAATATAATTTTTTAAAAAATATTTAACATCCTCTCTTTGAAATACTTGATAAACTTTTTCCTCTGCATTTCTCATGGAGTAGTTTTCAGAAATGAAACAAACCTTTGCAAACGAATTCATTTTCTCCATCTCTTCTACTGAAGAGAAATTCTGTATACCACTATGCTTAGCTGACCACTACATAGCTGCTACACACACATTTGGTATGCACCTGTACTCGTTAGATCAACACGCATCTTACACTGAGCAATTATTGCCATTTGAAATCCATAATTGCGTGCTGCTGCTAAGGGCAGCCTATGGTCTGTTTCCTCACTGAGCTGCTCTTGTGCACACTTAACAGGTCTCAGGACATTAGGGACTACTCCCATTAGTAAAAAAGAAGACAAGCAATAAGTGCAGAAAGAGTTCTATGCAGGCAACAGCAAGCAATAGCAGGCACAGTAACACTCATGTATATTTTTAAATAGCTCAATTAAAATGAAGTAAATGAAGTTTAAAGTATTCCCAGCTGCTTCTGTGTAGGTGTGGCAATATTTGTTGTTTCAAAACCTGAGTTCAACCTTTTTTCCTGTTGTTTTTTTAATCAGGCAACAGATTTTCAACAGAAGTGTGTATGCCAAAACATTGCAGCCAAAAGCCCAAAAGATTTCCACTTAGAAATGCTGCCACAACAATCAATATCATTGCCCTGATGGTTTTCGTATTCTTCTACTGGAAGAATCTAGTACTTTTTAAAGTGATTTTTCTCACCGACTGAGGGAGCAACCTCCTCCAAGAGGAAGCTACTGAGCTGCAGTGACCATGAAACAGGAAAAAGAAAAAGAAATGTACTCATTTTCATACATTTTTTTAAAGCAGTTATTTTTTATATGGTAATCTATTAAAAATTAACAGAGTTAATTCTCCATCTATATTAAGACAAAGATTTTCAGTTGAGTTCAGTGTATGTTTGCTATTTTTCTTCCAAAAACTTTCATCAGTGATCAGGATAAATAATATCTTAAAAATTATTCACATGTTGAATAAAAACCCATCTGGGAGCCATCAGTTAACTTATATAGCTTGCAGTCAGCTGCACTTCATCTTGCCCTAAAGAAAAGTTTTAGGTCCATCTGGAAATCGTCTCCTGAACATGTTTCTTATCCGTGCCCCTAGAGAGGTCCAGATTGACAATACTGGCAGATTTCACTCCAGTGACAGCATCACTGCCACTTTCAAAGGTGCTCTAAAAGCTACTTTCTCTCTGAGCTACACTCCAAAGTCAGTGAGGAGAATCAGTCAAGGCAGAGTGTTGCAACCCATCTACAAAAAGTGCTGCTGCTGGGACCAAAACTATACCTGAACTGCAGTGGCATGTTGTGGTGGGTTAACCTTGGCTGAGCACCAGGTGCCCACCAAGCCGCTCTTAAACCCCCCTTTCCTTCCCTCTACCTCCTCAGCAGAGCAAAAAGAAAGGGGAGGAAAATAAGATGAGAAACAAAAAGCAGTTTAATAATAACAGAAGCAAAGCTAAGCAAATCCGTGCACGGAAGCAAAGGAAAACAAAGTTATTCTCTACTTCCCATCAGTAGGCAATGTTTGGCCACTCTGTGGGAAGCAGGGCTCCAAGATGCGTAGTGGTTGTTCTGGAGGAAAACGGAACCCCTCCCCCCCCTCTTTCTCCCTAGCTTTAATAGCTGAGCTGACGTCATGTGGTATGGAATATCCCTTTGGTCAGTTTGGGTCAGCTGTCCTGGTTGTGTCCCCTCCCAAGATCTTGCCCACCCCATCCCACTGGGGGGGTGAATGTTGGGAAGAGCCTTGGTGCTGTGCGAGCCCTGCTCAGCAGTCACAACACGGGTGTGTTATCAGCACCCTTCTAGCTCCCAGCACAAAACACTGGTGTTATGTGGAAAACCAGCTCAGCCAGACCCACTGCACATGTATTTTATTTCCCAAATTTATTTCCCATGCTGTTGGTTTATGTTAGAAACCTGAAAGAGTTCATCTTGCCTCTTCTCTCATGCAAAACCATGGCAGTCCTCAAGTATCTGAGACAGCATTCCACAATGTCAACACAAAGAACCTGCATGTTTTTGAAGATGCTCTTCTAAAATTTAATGTGCTATAAATTTTGTTTCAAAAAACTTTGACCTTCCAATTTAAAAAACTTAAGACATTCTAGGAAACCATTCTAGCAAATATTACTAAGCCAATTTTTACACAAAAATAATTTTCACTTCTTCCTTTGGTATAGTTTGTGCCATCTCTTAATTCCCTTCATGTAGAGAAAGTGTAGTTGCTAACATGGATGAATCAATTACACTCTTTGAAGATAACAAAACCCATGTATTATTTAGCATTAAGAAGTAATTCAGTTATTAAGCAGTCATACAGGAGACAACGTCCTTAACAGAATTACTTCAGTTTCAGAAAACCCAGCACAGAAAGCAGATTGCAACTGTTCATAAGCTCTACAATAAAATCATCTGAATCCAGATACAGGATCATTTTCTTCTGGATGTGGCCATTAAGGGCTGTACCTATCACGTATACCACTAAATGCCTGTTATTATAGCAAATGCCTTAATATTAAGAGATATAAGGGATTAAAAAAAATTATTATTATATTATTGAACTACTATTATTCTATTGAATTAAGGAGCTTGGCCTGGGGATGGATGAGGAGCTGATTGAGAGTTTATGGGTCAGGGTCAAAGGGAAGGCAGGGGAAGGTGCTATCACAGTGGGGGTCTGCTACAGGCAGATCAAGCGGATGAGGCCCTCTATAGACAGATAGGAGTGGCTTTACATTCACAGGTCCTGGTCCTCATGGGGGATTTCAACCACCCTGATATCTGTTGGACGGACAGCACAGCAGGGCACCAGCAATCCAGAAGGTTCCTGGTCTGAGCAGCCATGGATCAGGTTAGGAAAGCTAAAGCCCAGATAGAATTGTATCTGGCCAGGGACATCAAGGGTGACAAGAAAAACTTCTACATGTACTTCAGTGACAAAAGGAAGGCTAGGAAAGATGTGAGCCCTCTCCAGAAGGAAACAGGAGACCTAGTCACAAGGGATATGGAGAAGGATGAGGTACTCAGTGACTTCTTTGCCTCAGTCTTCACTGGAAAGGGCTCTAGACATACTGCCCAAGTTGCAAAAGGCAAAGGCAGGGGCTGGGAGAAGGAAGATCCACCCACTGTAAGTGAAGATCAGGGTTGAGACCATCTAAAGAACCTGAAGGTGTACAAGTCCATGGGACTTGACAAGATCCATCTGTGGGTCCTGAGGGAACTGGTAAATGAAGTTGCTAAGCCACTTTCCATTGTATTTGAGAAGTCACAGCAGTCTGGTGAAGTTCCAGTTGACTGGAAAAGGGAAAACATAACCCCCATTTTCAAAAAGGGAAAAAAAGGAAGACCCAAGCAACTACAGGCCAGTCAGTTTCCCCTGTGCAAGATCATGGAGCAGATCCTCCTGAAGGCTCTGCTAAGGCACATGGAAGATGAGGAGGTGATTGGTGGCAACCAACATGACTTCACCAAGGGCAAATCATGCCTGACAAATATGGTGGCCTTTTACGATGGAGTTACAGTGTTGGTAGAACAGGGAAAGCAACTGAGGCACATGGAAGATGAGGAGGTGATTGGTGGCAACCAACGTGACTTCACCAAGGGCAAATCATGCCTGACAAATATGGTGGCCTTTTATGATGGAGTTACAGTGTTGGTAGAACAGGGAAAGCAACTGACGTCATCTACCTGAACTTGTGCAAAGTGTTCAACACTATCTAAATATTTAGAATATTTCTATTCTAAATAGAAAAGGGATATAAAAACATACCAAAAGAATCATGAAAATAAATTAGTTGTCTTCACAGTCATTTGAGATACTCCGAATCAGAAAGTTACATTAAATATTGCCATTTCATTTATTTAAATGTAATTTAATACAATTAAAAATATTAGAGCTTAAGTAAGTAGTGACAAATCACAAGTTTACTTATAAGTACAGTAATTACTCTTATTTATAAAACAAGAAGTAGTTCATATGAGAGTGGTTGTAAGCATAAAGCCAAACCACAGAAAGCAGAAAATCAGATTTGGATACTCCCCTCTGACACATTGGTATAACATTTCAGGACTGATTTTCACTCAGCTCTCTACTGTTTTCAAGGAGATTATCGTTCAGCAAAAATGCTGAACTACTTTATGGTCACACTTTTACTGAGAGAAATCTCAGTAAAAAACCATACATTTTATTTGGAAAGGGCAAGAACCAAGGTCATCTTGATCACAGATGGCAGAAGTTAAGAACTGAAAGTACTTGCCTAGCAAATTCCCTTACCAATGTGCATCTTTAAAAAGAACAAGCAAATCATGATGAGCTGATATAACCTTTAAATCTGAAGAACCTTCATAACTTTGATTAAAACCTCACTTTGAAATAATGCAAAAACAATCTCTTCTCACTTATCCATCTTCTTTTACTGCAGAAGTATATTAATGTATTTACTGTTTTTTGCATCTACGCTTGGTTTTTAACGGTGGCAGATGAGAACAGTTTTACCACAGGGGCAGCACTATGGAATTTAAGTTGTAAGTGAGATATAGAGGATGAAACTCTTGTCTTTTTGTTATAGTTGTGTAACTGGATGTCAGAGCTGTGCCTGCGTGCACACTTAGTGCGCTTAATTCCCTGGATGGTCCAGAAGCTTCCCAGCTAGTCATCTATACTGGTGAGAACAGACTAGCTGAAGACAAGACTGAACTTCCAGCTGCCCTCAGGACGAAGGATTTGAATAACTGCTACAAGGAGGTCCCCAGAAGGGACTTTGGGAAAGTACTGAGTGTGCTACTCTATGCAAAAAAATGCAACAAATTAGGGGGGTTTTTAAATGAACACTCTGCCCCTGAGTGTCTAAAGTGATCCAGAAGGGCAAATGGGAATGATTTTCATCTTTGCACTTCTGCAGCAAAGGAAAAGTGAGCAAAACCTCCTCGCTGAGGTGACACTGAAAACTTTCAGTCTTTCAAAATACCTTGCCAAGTCCTTTGTTTTTCAGGAAACACAGTATGTCTCTGGAGAAGGGCCATGAAAGGTTTGCATGCCCCAAACTGTCAGAATCTTGCCAACTATACCTGTTACTAATTAAAGATATTGCCCAATCAACAGTTCTTGTCATGCCTGCATCACTAGATAGCCATGGCAAAGCACCATTAAAAACTCTTTTCATAGTAGATCTAGAGATCTAGAAAAGAATTTCTGTTATCGATGTAGAGATATGAAATAATTTTCTAGACAGGTTTCCTTCACCCAGGTTAGGAAACAAATAGGCAATTCAACCCCTTTTGTTATTATTTGGGGTCATTGAACAGCTGGAATTTTGCTTCATTAATTCTACTTTAAATATTCAGATCCCAAGCAGCCTTTTCTCACATGTAACACAGGCAATAATACACCAAACGTATTAGACAGGAAAAGAAGTTCATAAATCTTACTAGTAACCCCTAAAAAGAACAAAAATTTGTAGCTTCTTTTTTATGGCATTAATTTTTATATTCATGACATTCAGAAGCTACAAGGACTGAGGAAACTGAGCAGACAAATACCTTAACACCACCATCTGCAGCTCCCACTTGAATTCTGACTTGAAAAAAAAACAACAGTGTTTTTAACCCAAGTCAAGAGCAGAGGCTAACAATTTCACTATAGAGGCATTTTGATATGCCAATTAGATCAATACTGCAGGATGACTAAGAATGATGAGAAATTACAATAAGAAACAAGCAAAGATCCTCCAAAACCTACTCTGGTATCTCAACATAGAGCCTTAATAAACCAGGTGATTGTCTATCTTAGCTTATATAGATTGCTGAATCAAGATTTCATAAGCACAAAGTAGTTTATGGAAACAGTTTGAAGTGATGACATTAAAAAAAAAAAAAAGAAAAAAAAAAGGTAGCTCTTATTCTTGTTAAATTTCCTTTTATGAATTCAAGACCTTAGGATTCTTGCAGAAATCAGTTTTAGACCTCTAGAAGGCCACGTTACCCATTATGCAACTCTGTTTTCCAGTTAATGAAAATGTGTTAGTACACTGACTTTCCAGCATAATGTGAAGACTTAAGGTATTACTGAAACGTGTAGGGGAAACTTGGTTCTTAACAATATCACTTGTTTTAGTTGAAATCTGCTCATTGGATCCCTAGCTTGATTTTAAGAACCTAATTCTACCCAAAGTTTGTGAAAAATCTACAATACACATCTATGAAATACACAACAGAGTTTCTGGTGCAGAACTTTTATAATGTTATGACTACACTTTAAATCACAAACATAAGTTCACTTCCACTGCTGCTTCCATTACTTCAGGATTTCAATGAGCATTTAGAAGTTAAAAGTGGAGAGAGATCTTCAAATCTAAACTTGAAGAGTGGACTAAATTCAAAGGAGAATTTGAATTCCAAATGCACTAACGATTTTGTATTTTTCTACAACTATTTTTTAATGCCTGCAAATAAATTCTGTTGGAAACAAAATGGTTGTTGACAACATGTTTCCTAAAAAACAGTGGCCTGAATTGTACTTTGATTAATTCACCTCTTTACAGAAAGTTAGAATATGCCAAATAAACATCTATTTGAGGTGACACCAAATGATAAAATAACGAGCTACAGAGAGGAACGTTTTTCTAGATCTGTGGCATTTCTCTGAAAAAAAAAACAACCAAAACCCACAATTTTTTTCCCTCCTCCTTCAGTTTACAGATAGATGTCAAATATGGTTAACCTGCATTGATCTTCATCCAAAAAAGACTGAGTTTAAATAAAGGTCAACTAAAAATATCCACAGGTGGGAACACAAGAATTAGCACACAAGAAGTAACAAAGAGAAACAGCGACTGAAGAAATTGAAAAATTAGCATCTCGCTAGATTCTTTTTGATTTCTAGTCAATTTAGAAATAAGATCAAAGAATTTTACTACAAAACTTCCAGAGCAAAATCACACAATTAAAGTTTCAGAGATATGACTAGACTTTGACTTTTACAAACACATCTTTCAATAAAAAATGAAAAATACCTTAATTGGCACTTAAAACCTTGTTCGTACAGATCTATAATAACCCTTCATGAAACACAAATAACATTTTTATGTAAGGTTAAGAGAGCAGATTTTTAAAAATTAATTTCCAAAGTTACAATATGATACCATTATAACAGTAAATTTTGTGTGCTAAATTCTTGAAGAGAAAAACAATACTTTGTTTTCAGATTGTTAGCGAGCCTCTTGCTCTGGTAGCTCTTATTTGCAATTCCCATATGAATCAAAACAATCATATTTCCAAAAGTCAATTGGAACACACTTTCTGAAACTTGACTTATTTTCCCGTGCATCTTCTACTCCTTTTATCAAAGTCTGGAAAGAGCTTTTACAAATTACTGATTTCTATTTAATGCCACCCTAGGAACTGTCATGCTGAATTTACATTAAATTCTCTGGGCATGCTATTACAGCAGTAGCATGCTAAATGCCAATACTACTAGCACTGCAAGATTAAGTTCCTTCAGGATTATTTCAGTGAGAAAACACCACGCCTCTCCATATCCATCATATTTGTCAGTATAATTTTCTTATCTTTCTCAGTCCAAACTGAACAGTCTCAGATTATTATTTCTAAGAAATATCCATCTTCCACAACAATTTTTTAATCAAATTATCTGAATGCTTTACAATGTCTGATATATCCTCTATAGTACAAATGTATTCTTTTTTGTCCCTGGATTTGAGTGTGGGACAGAGATGTTAAGCACTAGATGTAATTAAAAATTGCTACAAAACACAAGATTTAGATATGTAAGCAAAATCTAGAACCCTGAACGTGATGCTGAGGCATCAGTTTCGACTGCGCCACAGATGCTGAGCTGTCTAAACATTGTATTTTGTTCAACAACCAGCAAATAAGGACGAAGCGATGCCAAGTGTCCCATTCAAGTATGAGGTAGTACCTCTTTCTAACTTAGATTTACACACCTACATTTCCTCTAAAATCAGTTGCCTATTCCTCCCTCCTCTTTTAAAAGACTGAAGGAAGAACCATTTACCTTCTTCAGGTGACAGTACTAAGTCCAGTAGTTAGAACACTTGTACAGCAAACAGGAGTACCAGAATAATTTCCTTTGTTTTTCTAAGAAGATACAAAAGCAAGTATTTTAATGTTTTCTAGCACAGCTTGGGTGTGGGGCAATTCAGTTTTTCTGCTGAACCTAAAAACTAGATGACAAGCCAATGTAAAATTGTATTCATATACTGAAATGCATTCATTCCGACATGCAGGGCTGGTTTCTTCTTGTAGTTTTGCTTGGGTGATTATAGAAAAATAGGAGAAGAATAGAACACATTTATACCTTTTTCCACAGAGTTTCTGCCACAGCAAGTGTGAATGTTTCCTGCTTTAGCCACAAAACATACTGAATCTTCTCTGCAGCTGAGTGGTCCTAAAGCAATGCTCCAAATGGAGCATGTTATAGTTAGTCCCTTGATACTGCATCAGAGGTAAGGCTGGTATAAAGGGAGCTAGTTTTGGTTTCTCACTGGTACCCAGGTTCCCACACTTAGGCTACTAGACAGAACAATTTCTTTGTCATTTTCAATGTGTCCTTGCTAATGCTGAAGTCAATATTTCTCTCAAATCCAGCATAAGTACAATTGGTGTTGCCCTGTAAATATGACTTTCACCAGTAGGAAACCATGCAGGTTTGCATTGTCCTGGAGAGCAGAGCCCCAGGAGCTGTTTGGGCCTATGTTGGCCAGAGCTGGTTGGGGCTTGTTGTCCTGTGTCCAGTGGCCTCCCCAGCTCTAGCTTCAGCTCTGCAAGTGCCAGATCTGGGAAAGGACAGGCACCTATGGGTCAGTGGGTGACAACCCCATAGCCTGGTGTCAGCTGAGGCTGGGGCAGGCACATGGGCACCTTCCAGGTTGTGGCTGGGATCCATGAGGAAGGCAGAGAGTGACAAGAAAATGGATAAACACATGTAGCCAAGACGGCAGGGGACCTCTACCCTCTCCAATGTACATTATACATTTTTAACAGAATGTCACTTTGGAGATGTAGATTCTTGTATTGAGAATCCAATGAAAGCACATTAGGATTTTTTTTTTGTTTGATTTTCCCATGTCTCCTGGGAAAAGAGAGAAGGAAAATAAGTGAGCTTCATTTTAAATGTCTTGTCTGTATTCAGACTCTTATCTTCTATTCAAGGAACATGAAGCATAAGAAGGAACGAGGGGAAGATTGACAATATGCCTTTGCACTTCACTTGGTTTCCATTGAAAAGTTACCAGAGAGGAAAACTGAAACTCTTAAATACCCTAATTTACCTAAGGCATTCATGTTGGAATGTGCCATCCTCTTCCTAACGATCAACTAGGGCAACTTCAAACTTCCAAGTAGTTTTTTAAAAGCTTCTGTAACAAAACACTATACTGGCGTGAAAGAGACGCCATTCGAAATAATAAGAGGATTAGGTCAGAACTGGTGTCATCCTGACTTTGCAAACAGGAATTTAAACACAAGGTGTGTCATGTGGACCCGATGTCTTCTCATTACTGGATCAGATGATAAGACACACATGACATCGCAATTTCTGTATCTTTAGATTGTTATTAGCTTACCATAATAAAAGTAAGAACTATGGTATGCCTGGTATCCTAGTGACATGTCAAAATGATAAAAATATCTTCTTTTTTGTAAGATGTGACAATCATATTTATCACGTATTCTGAACACAATAGCATTTGTCTCATTGTGCCATTGTAATAACAAGGTGCCTTATTACCATCAAGTCTTGAAAAACTCTGGTAACACTGTACAAAAGATTTGCAACAAGGAATTTCCATCCAAATAATACTGTCTTACTAGGCTTTTGACAGCTGCAGTGTTAATGACTCTGCAAAGACAGTTAATCGTAAGCTGCTCTTACCCATAAAATACAGCAATTGAATTTTACAAATGTGACATAATTATTCTAAATTGGTGTTGCATGTTTTGACTAATGATTTGTCAATTTTTAATCTGGGAGTGCCAGTTACCTTTGGGGGAGGAAGGACAGGGATTATTTTCTATATTTTAACCCAGAGCGGTTCAGCTGCCAACAGCCTAGCCACCCTCCAGGCACTTCGTGATGGAGCTGCCCTTGCAGCCAGCGGGGAGAAGGGTTGTAGCTATCACTTGATGTGTGAGAGATGTTTATGTGGTTGGCAACAGTGAACTGTGCTGCTAAACCAAGTATTTAGGAATACAGAATTAAGTTGTCACTCTAATGACTTATGTGAGATGTTATCTTTAATTTAACACATCTTAAATTCCTTGTGAACTTAAAATACAGTGTACTTCCAAATGACTCAAAAGCCCTGTTCTGTTAATTAAGAGCTACAGACCAACATGATGTGTTAACTTAGATTTGGACAATTAGCTTTACATTATTATACGAATGGAACTGTGTTAAATGAGCAAGAAGAGCGCAGTATTTTGTGGTACATTGACACTCAAATCTATTTTCAGTGATCCTGGTGTAATATTGTGTTCAGTGAATTTACTGTAGATTTATGCTGGTGTTAATTAAGATCAGAATTTGGACTTTGAGGTTTAACCTACCTTGTTTTGTGTGCATGTCTCATTATGACTGAGCATAAACTGTTATTAAATTATTGCTATTACACAGTACTGATTTAATGCCTGGAGTTTAGTTACAGATTTTTACTATGTTGCATTTCTCTGAAAGTATTAAATAATGATGTTATATTTTATTCATGATCACACTTGAGAAAAACAGTATGTCCAAAAAAAGAGAAGGAACATTTAGAGAGGGGCAATTTCTCACTGTAATTTAACTATGGTACTTGGTTTCATTTCCTTGAGCTGATCCTATGCCTACTAACATGAACTGATCATCCTTGAAAGTAGAACTAATGAGATCTTTTCAGTGTTTAGAGATGTTACACAAATACTTCACTCTTTTCTTCCCCCATGGAAACTAAAAATCAAACTGTGTCATGACCGTTAAGTGAATTGAAGCTTAGATAAAAAAGTTCTTAACTACCTAAGACTGAGTATTATAGCACTCAGTTTGGCATGTTAGAGTTCGAACCTGTGAAAAACAATACCTAGTTTTTAACACCATATTACTGTAATTTTATAAGTTTTCTAATATTGCTAAAAAAACCCCTCTTTCTTCTATAGGATAAGTTCAAATACAGTTACCAGTCATGGGCTGGGATTTTTACCAAAGTAGCTCATCCTCTGAGGAAGCAGAGGCAAGACATACTTCCTCTCACAATGTTGGAAGTCTCTGGCAGGTACTCTGACCTAAAATACAGTGGCTTAAATAAAAATGAAGATAGTATAAACAATACTTCTACCCATTTGCAACCTTTAGGAAAAGTGGTCATCATTACTTCCCAGGCAGATTTTTATTTGGTTTCAATTACACCTACTGAGTATGTCTCAGAAATCAGGATCCTGGTCCTGCCCCAATACTGGAAAGCAACAGTCTGTGAGGGACACAGTGGCAGCACTGCAACTTGGTTTCCCTGTCGAGATACCAGGTCCCACATTCTCACTCAGTCCCAAACTCTGTCCACAGCATAGATCAAATTACCTTACAAAAGAGAGAAAAAAAAGGAAGAACTAATAACTAAGGTTAAACTTCTCCATCAGTATTGGCCAGACAGGCAAACTAGCAGATGTTAAAAAATTATGAGATCCAGTATCTTCAAGCTCTATCTTTCTTAAAGATATATTGGTACTTTCAATGGCTACATACTCCTGTCTCTTCCCACACCACTGCCTCAGCACAGAGCACCTCGGTCTGGGCTCATCACCTTCGCTGGCAGTACTCGCCACACACTGTCAAATAGTGGGAGTTTTTTTTTCGCTGGGGAGCTAGTGAGGGAATTGCTAGTGCTGAGGAAAGGCTATGCCTGCAGTTGTTGGTATATTTTTGGTCTCTACTCTTGCTTCTCTTTAAAACCTTCTCAGACTATTCTGCATCATGAAACACTGAGCTTCTTAAAAAACATCCAAAACTGTATATGATCATTTCTTTCAGTGCTGTATTGCTGAAGTGAGCAGAATTCAATCTGCACATGGCACATTAGTCAAGAAATATTGCTGAAACTGGAAAAAAAGGATTTAATTTCTTCTCTTAGAAAAATATTTGTGGGCAGCTTAGAATGCTAACATGCAGTATAGATACAGTCAGAAATGGCAACAACAATATGTATTCACATTTCCTTTTACACTTAAACTGAGCTTAGAAAAAAGGCTGAGACTAAACTCAATCATTTAAAAACGTGGAAAATATATTTTCTGCTTTTTATTTCCAAAAGCTTGAAGCACACAGGAGGTGCCTTGACTTAGAACGATCACTTTTCACGTCACGTGGCAGAAAAAGGTCATGCAAGTCACACCTGTGCAGGTACCATGGTGACCAGTCATCACCCACACATCACCTTGGACACTATCCACACAGGGTCTGAGGCTTACTCACAAAGAGTCATTTCTAGCACTGCCTGTACTTGCCACACACTCCAACGCAAAATTCAGTCTTGAGTAAGCAACTCTTCCCATCAAAAGTTCGTAACACCGTGAGCTGTCCATGACCCTTAACAAACCTAATCATCCAGGGATGCATGCATCCTTGGAACATTTGCTTGAGGCCCATGCAGGACATGTTTGCTCAAACTGGGAGATATTCCAGGTGCTGCAAATACATATACTTTTTAATCATTCCCAAGAAATCTACAGAGATATCAATGTGAAATAACATAGCTTACTTTAGATCACATATTATAGTTTTGGATGCAGTCTCAAAGCCACAGAGCAGTAATCTTATTCAAAAAAAAAGAATCTACAGGAAAAACACGACTTATAGAAACCGGGGCTCAGTTGTCACAAGTAATCACGTCTATCCTAAGTGTGCAGTATTAACTGTTGAATCAGGTTTAACCTGAAAAGCTGAATGTTTGAAATATTGCTTCCAAAAAAACCCATCCAACTTTTGGAAACAGATAAGAAAACAAAACCAAAACAAACAAAACTTTTTTTTTTTACATGATGAATCGGAAAGATGTAATCTTGATGTAGTTGTCTTTATTCATAAAGAATGTATCAGGTCATTTTTCCTTAAACAAAGAAAAACCCAAACCAGCAGGCTTTTTCTTAATACTGTGCCTCTTATAGTCAGCAGTGAGCCCCAAAGCAGCCACCTTCTTTTCCACTTTGTTTTGAAACATGCCGCTGATGCTGTTAATTCTGCATTGCTCTCTCTCTGTCTGCCTTTCAGGACTTCCTGTTGTTTTCCCTCATAAACTCATGCATTTTTAATCAGCACCTAAATCACATGTTTATTTTATCAGACTCCAGACCGCACAGTTCAGCCTCAGTTCAACCCTGACACTTTCTATTCTGGACAAAACCCATGACAGTTTTCAGCTGTCTTCTACAAAAGTGGATGCATATCCTTGCATACTTATAACAAATGAAAAGGACCGGCACGTCCCTCTCTACTCCTGGCAATACACTGGTCATTACACTTCCAAATCTTCCTGCCAGTGGTACCGAGGTTTCAGAAACATGTAGCAATAGAGGCAGTTCAAGGAATCATTTTTGCTGTTTGCTATCCCTGCCATGGCACACTATTTCTTCATTCGTGCCTTGTTCTCAGTATGGCTCCACAACAGGACAGGATATCACAAAGACACAAACAAGTAGCCAGAGACCGGAGGGACAGAAAGGAAAATCAGGAATGGAAGATCCTCAGTTTGACATTGCTGCCAAAGGTTTCCAGATACAGCCTATAGCAGGGGTCCTCAAACTTTTTAAACAGGAGGCCGGTTCGCTGTCCCTCAGACACTGTCGGGGGCCAGACTATAGTTTGGAAAAGAATGAACGAATTCCTATGCACACTGCACATATTTTATTTGTAGTAGTGCACAAAAAAACAGCAAAAAGAATGCCGTATCCGGCCCGTGGGCCGTAGTTTGAGGATCCCTGGCCTATAGTCTGAGCAGTGTGCAGCATACCTTGACTACAGGAACAAGACATTATACTTCCCACCATAAAGATATAAGAAGTCAACTCGATATTGGCTCACACAGTTTGGGGTTCTATTGATGTTTTAAACTTTGCCAGGAAGTAAAAGGCCAAGTGCACAGAACTGCAGTTTCCCACCCTACATTCCTGACACTCCAGTGTAGTCTCTTCTCACCAGATCACTTCCACACACTAGAAAACCCTTAAATTAACGAATCATTTCCTCGCCCCAGTCATGTATTAATAGACAAGGCTACATAGCAGACTGTGAACTTCTAAGTCCATCCACACATCTAGCTGAAAGCCAAGAGGACATTTATATCCCAGGTAATTACTTAAATGCCTTAACTCTAACAGGTGAAGAAATACCAAGTTGAATTCAGCTAGACTACACAATACATCTCCTTTTAAATCAGGGTTGTTTTCCTTATTACCTGAAGTGATAAAAACCATACAGAAAACCAAACTCTATAACAAATTAGTAAGGGACTCCAAGCTTACAAATATTCTAAAATAACTAGAAATTGAGGGGACTTTTTCCCCCTCAATAGACTTCACCAGGAGGTGGAAAGGAAAATTAAATCTATGCAAATATGTCCAGCTTTCAAAAACAACAGCAAAAATCTATTGTTCCCTCTTTTGTTTGTTTGTATTAAGGCTATGTACTGACTTTATGGAATTACTCCAGCAAGCTGTGAATGATGATGCATGAAATGAAAAAATCTCAGTCCACTGCACAGGAAGAATACAGAGAACAGCAGGCTGTCAACAACCCACTTTTTAGAGGCAATTGGACTCATAACACATCTTCCTTGTGTGCAGCTGTGCTGAATTCCGTCACAAGATCTCATGGTATCATACGTGTAAGTTAGGGGAGCACTTCCAGGTACCCTTTGGACAAAGAGATTCCAATTCTGCAAGACAGGGATGAATAAGTAGTTCAAAGTTCATTTTTTATCTAATTGTGCAATATTTTCCATCAGTCGTAAATAGGCAGCTGGAGGCTTACCAAAATGATACATAACAGTCTTCCATTAGAATATTGGTCAGAACAACATAGTTATTCGTCATCTATATTCCATGCATCTCTATTCTACTCATGTTTGCTTACAAGGACAGGCAAATTTCAGATAACAGAGACAAATGAATAAAACCTCCTTGCACACCTCCACCACTGACTACAGTCTCAGACATGATACAAGTCCCATCTTGTCTGAAAAAACAGTTTGTCAAGAAAAGCAAATTTTTCACCAGCCAGGCATCACTGAACATGTTACATAAGACAAAAAGGAGCTTTGGATGAACTCCAAAGCAGTAACTTCAAATGTTAAGAAGATAAAACACACTCAGTCTTGCAAGTCAACTTTTCAAGAAGAAAGATTACATATTACTTAGCATTTGCAGAAAACCAAGATACGTTGCATTAAATGAATTCAACTCAAAAAATCAAGGGAGGAATCCACCCATGTTTACATAAGATGAGAGATTCCAAAGCAAAGACATGGAAAGAGGCACACCAGTGCTTTCATTCAGAAAGGGAAGATTTGCCTTCCCTTTGCCTTTTTTGAAGTGTAATGTATTCTAGAGATATAGTTGATGCTCTGATAGCATAGGCCTTCAGTACAGCTGATCTTTATGCAGGCTGCCTAAAGAGATAACATGAAGGTTCCCTGTATGTCCATGTTACAAGTACGCTTGAGAGCGCTGGAGCTTGAATCTCCATGTGATTAGAGATGCAGGTTTAGAGCAGCAGACAGACGAGGTACATTGCCCCTTTCATTTGGAAGGGAATACACAGGAAAGCTCACTGACTAAACATAAACATTTACTTCAGGAGAAAAATTATCTCCCTTCTCTTACTACTTGAGCATTCAGAAATAAGATAGTCTTCCAGAAAACTTCCAACAATATATGCTAAGTGCAATCACAGATGCCATGAGGCTACAGTGCACTCACATGTAACTACAGATCCAACTGTCATGCATAAGGGAGTATAAAGCTCATCAGCATCTCATTCAGTGTGCAAACCTCTGCTGGCGACACGTAAAAAGACACAGACAAATGGCACTGCTTGAAAAGCCAGGCAGAAGATTTTCACTACAACCAACGTTTCCTATTATTTCCATGCAGTACACAAAAAAACTAGTTGAAGTAATCTAAAACAAAATATTATTCTTAGCCTGCATAAGAAGAACACAAACAACAGTAATGGAAAAGGGTTTTAACTTCTAAAATGGTTTGTTTCTTTATTCTGTATAATAAACACTTCATGAAATTGCCACACCATTTTTGCTATACATGCAAATAAGGTAAGGTATCATCCCTCAGAAAATTTGCCAACAAAGTTCAAAGACAAAAGACTGTGTTTCTACAGAATGAGTCCAGTCTGAACTTTGTGTTAGAAGAAAACTAGTTACCAGTTACAAGTCCCACTTAAGGTAAAACATGGAGGATAAACAAGGTCAAAGTCACTGAAAATATACACATTTAAACAAAAAAAATTCTAGACCAGAGTCTTTAATGATATTTTAAGCAAAGTTGTTTCCCTAATATGTATCAGTATATTACTGGCAAATAAAACTTTGATGTATAAAACTCCAGCCCATTAAAAAAGTTTCTATAGTATTAAAATAAGAGTCCTTTCTCTCTTCACTAAGATTGGTGAGAAAGTATTCTGCATTATGGTCGTGAACATTACTGTGTAACTCCTTCCAGGTTCCCTTGACATTATGCATCAGTATGTTTTGAAAGACTTGTTGAAGATGCCAGAGCAGGACCTGCAGTTGAAACCTATCTGCTGTACTTTTTTCCTTTAGAAAGCTGCTACAGAGTATCCACCAGAAGGCAGAGTTTCCTTATCAAATGAGATAAATCAATATTGCCTATAAGTTTCAGATTTCAACTAAATACCACGTACAAGATAAGTATTAGAGAGAATAGCACAGTTTCCTTCATTCACACTCACATTACTAGCACTCCAGAGACATATTTAGGGCCAAGTGGACAAGACTCCAAATATGGGCTTAAATTGTTTATGCATTTGATAGAATAATCTTTTATAAAAATGTAGAAACAGACATTGGATGGAGAGACAATATTCTACCGCCAATTCTACCATCAGCTCCTCATAGTCTCTGAGACAGGAATACAGTTGATTTCCACTTAGCACTGAGAAAGTGAAAGGACAAATCCTGGATCCCTGTTTGGTATGTAATCAGCATTAGAAAAGAAAATGTAATTGCAGCAGTGTAACTGAAGCATTAAAAAACTGCTAGCAAAGACTTGTTATCACTTCACCAAGAGTAACTGTAATACACAGCTTAAGCTTTAGCTGATACCTATTTCTGCATAAGGATCCAAATGTGTTCTTCGAAAACACATTCCCTCTGAAGAAATTATCCTTGCTTGCTGACCAAGAGGTAGTAGTACCTCCTGATTTCAGTAACACCTTCGTAATGGCATTTGGACACACTTCAGTCATGTCTCAATGGAGATATGCTTTTTTAATGTTACTAAAGTATTAGAAATAGCACTTAGCATCTAATCTTACATTACCAGAACAAAAGTAAATATTCTACTGTGGTTTTTTGTTTGGGGTTGATTGCTTTGTTTTTGTTTTGGTGTTGGTTTTTTTTTAAATGGAGTTTTAATTGCCACTAGTTAGGGCACAAGTCTGTGAAGTCCTGGGAACCTGACACTGATTTCCAGTAGAGATGTGATCTCCAAACATCTTTTGAAACTAAAGCAGATGAAGTGCTCTAACAATGTAGCCATAGGGCCCTCCTCTCTCCCTCTTGGCCAAAGACACTTCTAGTACTCTCATTCAGAGAGCACAGTCCTCTGACAAGCAGCAGACAGCTTCCTATCTAGAGGGAAGTCTTCTTGTCCCTGTCAGTGAATCTGGACAGGGTCCCAGTGCAAGTCAGAAGCCCTACTGCTCAGCCTGTCAAGGAGGATTTGGGTCATAGCCAAAGGCAAAAATCTAGTTTTCCAGAACTTTTCTGGCACAAACTTGGGAATCTTGAAAGTCTGGCACCAAACTTAAAAAAACGTGTATAAATGAGAGGTAACAGAGATCGTAAGGGTGAACTGAAAGACTGTTTTGTATCACCTTCTTTTAAAGAACTAAACATTTTTTCTACTAAAAAGCAGGAAAATTTTTGAATGAACACTGGACAGTTGTATCTGTCATTTCTACTATTTTATCTCCACTGCATGCCTTCCCAACATCTCTGGTATGATCATTACAGCTGGAGGGAGGTGGGAAGCAGAGTAGAAGTAGATGGGACACCAGAAAGCGGCCCAACCGGATGCTTTCCACCGCCTGTTGCTGCTGGTGCAGGCTGGGCTGGACTGATCACTTATTTGCCATATATAGCAGAGAAAGAAAACAAAACAAAATAAATCAAAACAAGCCAGTCCTACCTGAGATTTTATTAAAGCTTCATGAAGAAAGTTGCAGGAATTCCCTTCTTTTCATACTGAAGGAGAAGTTTTAAGTCCAGCAAAGCCATGCAATTCTACTGAGCAAAGTTTACAGAGAAAAAAGCAAACCTGGTAAATGGAAGCTAGGATTTTCCTCAAGCATGTAGCCCAGGAAAAATAAACCCAAGGGTTTCCACCACTGTGATCTGTTTCAGTTGAATCTTGTGACCTTCTGAATGCATCACAGTGAAATACTGCTTTTAGGTTTGTTTGGCTTTTGGTTTTTTTGTGGGGGTGGAGGGGGTTTAATGCTGTAGAAATTGCTGGAATTTTCACTAGTAAGCTCCTAGAAAGTTTCAGAGTGTTAGTACCTTTAATTGTAATTTTTGAGCTACCATTATGAGAGCTACTGACAGAAAGACTTTTTTTTCCTCTAACTGCATTCTCAGGATTTTGGTTAATCTGTTTCCGATCTATTTAGGTTTTTAGTAGTTCCTATTCAACTTCTAAAATGGATGGGGAAAAAACCCAACTGTTTCAACTGCCTTGCAAGAGCAAATAACTTCAGTACACCTAACCATTAAACAGAAAACTGCAAAATTTTACTGCCTTGGATAATTTTCATAGGTATTTATTTCTGGAGCAATGAAGAAAAAGATAATAACTTCAAAGTTTAGAAATACCAGATATGTTCAATTTTGAATTAATGTTTTTAAACTAATATGGCATTAATACTGCAATACAAATGTGTAACCAAACAACTACTGTAGTACATAATTAAATATATACAAAACATATGTATTACTCTAGCAATGAGAAATCAGCAAGGCCACTTATGCTTAAATTTAAAAAAACCTCCCAGATCAAGATGTCAATATCAGTATCAACCTGAACAGCGTGTTACCTTTCATAATACTTCACAACACTTCTTCTATCAGAGCCTGGCGTGTATAACAACTGTTCCTAAAAAGTTTCTTGCATTTTTAAAAGATGCATGGATAGCTGGAATCTCAGACATTTTTCATTGTTAATACATAGGTAATCACTATGATGAAATCCTAATGACATCAAAGAATTTAGAGCAGAATAACTTGAAAAGGATCACATTTCCAAAGAGAAATCCTGGGCCTGGTCACATCAGCACCAAAACTACTATAAACATTGAGATGATCTGAATGTCATCCTTACTGTTTGACAGCTTTGCAATATAGAGTACCCCAGAGCATGTGATTTACTGTATTTTCAAAATTAAATCAGTCACTAAAACAAATCTGAGAAAAAAGTATGGGGTTTTTTGTTTAGATTTTTTTTCCAGAACATCGATCCCTAGGACTTTTTTCCAGATTTCTACACAGCCAACAGTCATTCCATTGACTTCTCTCAGTTCTGCATCAAGTATTTAGTGACCCGCATCTCATCGTAGTTCCAACTAACACATATGACTCGTTACTACTATTACATAATCGAAATATGTAGAGACTGTTTAGAATAACCCCACACACTGAGATTTCTGCAACAGTGCTGTAAAACCAATGATACAAATAAAACTTTAACATAAAAGACAGTTCAGAACACAACTGCAGCCCTCAGTAGTGAAGATATAAAACAGGAGTGGAATGGTGTGTTGAAAATAATAAATACTTCTCAGTATCTCCAAGGTAAAGTGAATAGAGAAATTAAGTGACAGGAACAGGTCAGAGACAACAGACAGAGAAGAATTCTACAAGAGAGGGTCAAAATGGAAAGATCAAGCTGTTGTTCAGTAAACACGGAATAATAAAAAATGAACTACATTAAACTTGAAATTTCACCAGTTTCAGTTTGAATTGCAACCCCACCCTTCAATATCATCTCCTCAAAAAAATCTAAATAAACTAGAAATCTGAACTAATAAAATCTTCCACAGGATATGGATATATTGATTTCTTCTTATGTGACTGAAAATTGTGAGCCACGTATTACACATAAACTGAATTATTTCAAATATCTTGGGATGTTCAGAGATAATTATTCATGTTCCTAAGGGAAGTTTCTTTAACTTTAAAAGCAGATTTTGTATCGATTTCTTCAACTGTACATGGGTTAAAAAAGGTACCAACTGAGCATATTCTCAAGCCACTACAAATTTCCCATTCAACACTGCTTGACTATTTGAACTATGTGTAATTAGCACTGATGCAAAGCTTATTTTTATTATTGCCATTTTGAGTGCATAAGCATAGAGAAAATACAGAGTTTATTATAGTTTCCTTTTCAGATATTTATTCTTTCAGGTCTTAGCAAGCTGTACATTCAACTATTGCCTCTGTTACAGCAGTGGCTTTATTATACACCACAGGTTCACTACACCCATCTACCCTTTGTCCTTACAGGAAGCAAACCACAATATCGTCACTGCAATACAAGAAGGAATCATACACCTCTGTGTCAGTTCACAAGTGCCCTTGAAAAGCTCCACTGGACTAACAAGCCAACTATACTCAGCCCATACACAACTGTAAATAACAAAAGTATTAGAAACCAACCTTTTTAAGACCAAAAGAGTTCTTTCAGCTTTAACTTTCCATTCAGCAAGATAATCAGATCTGAAAACATCTCTGCTAAAGATACCTATGAAAACAGTCCCTGACCATCTTCAGGAATCATTATGGTATCAGAGAATATAAATTATTGAAAAGAGTGCCATAGTCTGCTGCATTCTAAATCAACACGTGAGATATATGAAGTTTTAATTATAGCTGCATACAGATGGTAACTAGTGTAAAATTTCTTTACAAGTTCCCCTTTGCCCAATTTAATCTCTCATACATTGAACAAAAACCTCTGAAAAGACTGACCAAAATATGGAGGAGTTGCTCATTTTGGAAATAAAGTTTGAAAGAGAAGAAAATCTCAGTAGATGTTGAGTCTTTTATTGCTAGTTAATCCAATCCAATGGTAAATGCTCAGTGCATGCCATAACAATACACACAGGGAATGATTGAACCCTATGTACCTCCCTGTACTTTTCAACATTAGACCCATAATTCAGTAAGTCCAGAAGACAGCGAGGATGATCTTTCCAAAGCCTGAGAAATACAAAGGCAGAAGATTGTCCAGATATAAACATTATCAGCAAATTGGTAGCCCCGGGGTGGAACAGGTTTATAGATCTCACTGAGGAACTAACTGTTCAGCCACACACTCCACTGCAGAGCACGGGAGAGTGCAAAGCAGCACAGACTTTACCTTGTACTCATCCAGACCAGAAACATTTAATAACTGACAGAAAAACAATATAAGCCATCAACTATGGCTTAGGAGTTCTACAGTCTGAAGTCCAAGTTTGTGCTGTATTCATAAGAGGCCTGGTGTGCTCAAGCGCAAGTTACGCAGATCTGGGCAGACTGATGGGAGAGGTTTTGTGCAAGTTTCATTGCAATTCACGTTTGTGCGGTTCCAGTCTCTGCTCACTGAGCTCTGCTTTCTGCTGGTTGGAGTTGGGTGAATGATTCATACCCAAGAAATCCTTCACAGTTGTGGTTACTTAATTCCCTTGGGCACTTGGAATTTACATGTAAAGTATGCATGCATACATGTGTACTCATACCACAGGTGTGCATGTGTATATACCACATGTATACACAGGAAGGCAAAACTGAGCATCTAATATAGCCAACATTTGTAGGAACTCAAGCAATGCACCAGAAAACACAATTTTGTTACTACTGATGATAAAGTCACATGCCAAACTTTGTATTCCTAGCATCAGTCTTCTCAGAATTACTGCCACAAACACTTGCGTACAAGAATTTAAAACACTAGTAACTTCTCAACCACATGACTGAAAAACAGATTTGCATCAACAGATAAGCTTGATTTTTATATTGGTTTCAACCAATATTGTCATGATGCAATTTTCACACTGCTTTAGCTAGCACATCTATTCACACATATAGTCAATCTAACAAGACTGTCAATTCAAGAAAACCAGCTGTGACCTCCTCCAGAGGTCTGGAGGTACCGACCTCCAGAACTTTCCCAACCCACTGGTCACAGAATAACTCATAAATGCCCCTGCAACAGGTGGCATGATTCACTCTCTGGATATCCTGATGTGCTAATCCAGATTTCAGACAGGCCTGGGGAGAAAATCAATGAATTGCATTCATGCTGGAAGTATTGCCTCCAGCAATAATTTTGCAGAACTTTATCTGTGATGAATATTCACTGGGATGAAAAACATTGAGAATGAAGAGGAAGCAAGAAAATGGGGTTTTTTTGCTTGTTTTGCTTTCTGTGCAGGACTACTAACTCTGGTGTGTCTGATCCTTGGATCTTCCCTTTCCTCTTTCCCAAAATCAAACAACAAAAACACACTTCTTAGAAAAAGTGTGTTCTAACAGGAGCTAGATCATATTTTGTCCCTTGTGGCTCTCGCCTGGGAAGATGAAGTTAAGCGAACCGACTTACTATCTTAACACTGCGATTCCACACTAAATAAACTACTTGTCAAAACAATGCTGAAAACTAATATAGCATGCAATCAAGGAACTTGGGAAATGCTGCAGCTGGAGGTTAAATGTGCCAATTGCAGCTTCCTGGAAGTCACTGGCCCAATGTTTGAGTCCTGAAGACTTCTGAAGTCAGCAGGAAACAGGAACCCATCCAGCACATACACAACATGTTACCCGATTAGCACAACAGCAGGGATAAAGACAAGACGAGCCACTCAAAATCTGCCTCTGTGTCCCTCTAGCAAGTCAGTTACTCCATTAGGTTATTACCCTGCTTTGAGCAGCACTTCTCCAGTATAGACTTGCTCTATAGTTGTCTGGGCTCCAGAAATTAATACATCCATTCTGGAAACACTGGCTGAAAACACAGAGATGCTCAGATTATAATTTTCTTAATTCTAGTGTTTGGGGTTTTTCCAGCCCTTTTTGATCAGCTGTGTTCCTGCAAAACTTTTGTTCCTCAAAAAGTGTCAGAAAAACACCAGACAATATTCAACTTACATACGTTTCAAGTTCTGTAACAATAACTATGTTTGAGCACAGCTACTTAAAGTAATTTTTAAAATAACATTGCTTCAGTCATACAGATATGAGCTAAAAACTGGAATATCAAATCATGTAAACTTGGGAAGGAAAAGCTGAAAGAAGTGTAGGGAGAGTTTTTGTTCCTGAATTCCTAAACTAATAGCCTAAGCCCAAGCTGCTTTACTGAAGTCAAAGACTAGCCCTTAACATCATGCAAGTCTAGATACCACTTTTAATCATCACTATCTACCATTAAGTCTTATATATATAAATACAAGTCTACCTTAAAAAAAATTAGACATTTAACATATAAAAGGCATATCAAAAAGTAGTGGTGGTTCTTTGCAGAAGATTGTGACTGTCAGCAATTTCATTTAGACAGGTCCCTTTGAACTGAAGTCCAAAGCGTGATTGTAGTTTACGATTTTCTAGTTAATATCTTTTATCTTTTTCTCCTTAATTATTCTGTAGGTATAGTACCCACTGACTTTTAGCTAGAGCCTGAAGGCCCCAAGGGAGAGAGTTTTGTGACTTATGCAACTTTTCTTTTCTGCCACATTTTTAGCATTTCTGTAAAGACTATATATCTGCAAGTATCGTGCCATCTCTACCACATATTGAACTTCTGAAAGGAAAATTGTCAAAAAGATAACTTCACACAGAGCCAGGTTTAACAAGGTATTTTAGGGAAAGAGGTGTCATGGGTTGTGGTGTTTCTTCTTCTTTTTTTTTTTCCAGAGAGGGAAACCAGCAAAGGAACATCCTGGCAAATGATTCAAAGTATGGTAAAGTGAGGGCAAGAATAGTTTTTCAAGAATCAAGGCAGCTTCCTTAGCTTTTGATTATGCATACTCATTGCTCAGCAGGAAAATAACAAATTCATATCAAGGAGCTATAAAAGTATGAAATGCATGGAATTTAGTTCAGTTTACAGTGACTTTCATATGAGAGAAAACCAAGTTCCACTAAGTAAAGAATCTGGAATTGCAATCCAATTGCATAAATGTGGTCTTACAACAAGATTGGCATCTAAACCCCCTCCAAATTAATCATGATATATTTTCCAAAATTTTACATGAGCACTGCAAATGTGATCTTTAACAAATTATTTACTACAGTTAAGGTAGCCAAGTATCCTCATTTATAAAGATTCTAACTTGTAAATTTTGCTCAGTTTTATTTGTTTAGATAGAAATGCTACTTCAAATTAATTTTAACAATGTTTTTCATTGAAATTTATTAGAAAAACAAGACTAGAGAAGAATACTATTTTTGCTTATATAAAAATTAATGACATTTTATTGTGTTTATGAATCAACATGAATGAAGCCCAGGATATCTGGTAGAGAAATTTGACATTATCATAAGATCTTCTCCAAGTTTATAACAACTCTTTGTAGAGTCTGGCAGCAGCCATATGCATGTATATTTTGTTTTCGGTGAATTGGTATGTGGGTTTCAATTAAATAGCTTGAAAGGTCTTTCCTTTATTTCCCTTCAAACTGTCCCTCTAGCAAGTTGGTCCATGCACAGGATCTGAGAAAAGTTCCTACTTCATCCTCACCAAGATGCTGTTGGACCAGAACACTTAGAGAGGCAGACAAGTTTTGCAAAGTTTTTCCTTTAGTCCAAAATCAAACGTATACATAAATGACAGTTCACTAGAAGACACTAAAACTGAAGTTATCTACTAGTACCAATTGTTTAAGCACATCACCAGAATGCAAGTTCAAAGTTATGCTTATAGTCTACAAAATCTCATGAGAAACACTTTCGATTCCCACTATTTCTGGCTAAGTTAGATGTCACAGCTGTTACAAAATGTAAGTCCTCCATCTTGTCAGACCAAGTAGCACAGAATGACCTTTTAAAACCAGCTTTCCCAATACAAAAAGAACATAGCAGTGACCTTGCATTATTTAACCTTCATTGCCATTCACTGGATAACAATTAGTATGCTGGGATATCAGTCCTGAAAGTCTACAGTGTTAATGCACATCATTGCCAATCAGACAAAAGCACTCCTCATCGCTTAGCTTCATTACAAAATGCTACCACACCTTATGCTTCTACAATACGCACATTAATTCCTGCAGTGGTACACACATTATTTCACCAAATAGCCTCACAAAGCTGCGTAGTTCACAATGCAAAGCAGATCCACTTACAATAAAATTCATTCACTGTAAATTGTTGGCGTGCATGATCTATAGGGAGTACACAGTTTACCCTGTTACTGTGGAAAAGAATATAAGGGAACTTTGACCTACTGATGACTGAGTCACTCCAAATTTCTTAAAGCATCCAGATACCATATAGCAAATAACAGTAAAGAAAACTCATATTGTATCAAAAGATGAAGCATGAGAGTAATTTTCAAAATCAAAGCTTTCTACTACACGTTCTGTTACCCAGTGTCACAGCTCTGACACTGGGCAGCAGAAAAGAGCAAAACTGACACATGAAATCATGAAAAAGCTATGCTTTTAGACAGTTGCACTCCAACAGCCACTGAAAATACAATAAGTGCAAAGGTCACACACTCCACAAAAGAGACTACCTACTAACTGTGGGAGAGGAAAAAAAAAAAAACAAAACCCAACAACCCCCCCTAATTTTGTCTCTATGATTTCAGTTCTTCCTTTAAAGTTGAACAGACCTGTTGAACAGATTCAGAAATTACTAGGAAGCAATGAGCAGATACTTGCACACAGGAACACATGATTGTAAACCCCAATTGTCCTTCAGAAACAAGGCTGAAACCACACATGCAAAGCTTATCTTACTTAGAGCTTTCTACACAAAAGAAAGCATAACAAAGAAGCACACACCTCTCAGTAGAGGCCTACAAGCTACTCTCTCTCACACATGTGGCTCAGAAGCAGCCCTTACCATCACCCTAAAACATTCTCATTGCAGACATACATTTAAGGACCCCTCCTAATACAGTATACAACAGTATTACCTTTTTATGGTGTTTTTTTATTTAAAATGTAACAAAGTGACTCAACTCTTTCTTGTGAGATACTACCAAATAATATATTTCAAGTGGATTTACACATTTTTATGTATCAATGCCTTAGCAGCTAACTGAAGTAAAATCCAGATCTCCTGTATCAGAAATGACACACTAGACTAGTAAGTGTCAAACAACAAGCAATGAATTACTTTGAGCTGCAAACAGACACAATTTTTCTCTAAAGGGTGCCAGGAGGTGCTTCTTCCAGTTAATAAGCCATACATTAGCTGAACAATACTAGTAATTACTCATATGACCAATATAATGCCATCACTTAAAAATTCATATCCAAACTAACTCTAAGCACAGAAGTCCAAATCAACTCTAGTAACAACAGCTATTCTTATAGCCACAGTGTTTCTATCACTAACAAACACTATCACCTTTTCATGTCATTCCCAGGAATAGCAGCTATTAGAACCAAACTCTGAGACAGAGTTTAATTAACCAGACACACTGGAGGGAAGGGATGTCATTCACAGGAACCTTGACAGGCTGGAGAGGTGGGCCCATACCAACTTCATGAAGTTCAACAAGGCCAAGTGCAAGGTCCTGCACTTCAGTCAGGGCAATCCCAAGCACAAATACAGGCTGGGCAATCACTGGATTGAGAGCAGCGCTGAGGAGAAAGACTTGGTGGTGCTGGTTGATGAAAAGCTCAATATGAGCTAGCAACTTGCCAGAGCTGCCAAGAAAGCCAACTGTATCCTGGGCTACATCAAAAGAAGTGTGGCCAGCAGGTCAAGGGAGGTGATTCTGCCCCTCTCCTCTGCTCTTATAAGATGCCACCTGGAGTATTGCGTCCAGCTCTGGAGCCCCTGGCCCAAGAAAGACATAGATCTGTTGGAGAGGGTCCAGAGGAGGGCTACAAAGATGATTAGAGGGCTGGAACACTTCTGGAACACTTCTCCTATGAAGACAGGCTCAGAATATTGTGCTTGTTCAGCTTGGAGGAGGCAAGGCTCTGGGGAGACCTTATTGCAGCCTTCTAGTATCTGAAGGGGGCCTACAGAAGGTGCAGGAGGAACTTTTCACAAAAGCCTGTAGGCCTGTAGTGATAGGACAAGGGGTAATGGGTTCAAACTGGAAGAGGGTAGATTTAGATTGGAAATTAGAAGGAAATTCTTCACCCTGAGGGTGGTGAGACACTGGCACAGGTTGCCCAGGGGGGTTGTGGATGTTCCATCCCTGGAGGTGTTCAAGGCCAGGTTGGATGGGCCCTTGAGCAACCTGGTCTAGTGGGAGATGTCCCAGCCATGGCAGTGGGGTTGGAACTAGATGATCTTTGAGGTCCTTTCCAACCCAAATCTTTCTATGATTCTATGATTAATATGTAGATATATTATGCAACAGGAATAAGACTCTAAATCATGCCAACTTTCCATTTATTATAAAACCTAACATATGTCTCTGTAAATAGTGAAATGAAGAAATGTAGAAACACAAAGCAAGCTATGGAGAAGGGTAATTAAATACTAAAGTAAAAGCAATTGCCATGCTTCTTGTAAAAAGCCATTGTTTTTTTCTTTAGAATACCATTCTAAAATATCTGAATTATGTTTATTTAACTGAAAAACAAAACAAAACAAACCTTCAATTTCAACAAATTTCAGGATCAGGGATTTAAAATTCATTTATAAAAATAACAAATGGCAAACTTTCTTTTTTCCAACATTTACATATAAATGTCATCTCTGTTATTCAGTAGATAAATGCTGACATCCATTCTTATCATGCCAGAAATGCATGTCTTCAAATAAGACCATCACATTGCATTGTTGGTTCGTTCTGTTCTGTTTTGGTCTTTTTTTAAATTTTCATCTGAATAGTGCCTGCTTCTGTTCCAGGAACTCGAGTAAACTTTGATTTAGGTCAAGATAATAAGGAAAACCAGCAGATGCCATTATTTTAATTAATCCTAAGATGTGGATTTAGGTCATGAAAGAAGTGTTTCGGTCACCAGAATCTTAGAGTGATAGCAATTAATTTTGCAGGTACCTCACCTTTTCAATGGGATCAATTCACAGTGTAGCAAGTTGCAGAGTAAGTTGCAATAAAAACAATGACAGCGTAAGAAATACAAATTAAAATGCTCTTTGCTACTCCAACACCAAAACAAAAGCAGATCAGCTGTATGAAAGCTGTAAAAAAAAGCTTATACAACAGTAACTATAACTCAGTTTTAATGTCACTTCTTTCTTCTAACTCTGGAAAAAAAGGAGAAAGTAATTGGTTTAAGTTCAAGCCTTTCCAAATGAATTAAAAAACTCACAGCAGGCAAAAGTTTGGTAAATTGTTCAAAAGTCCATGAAAGGGATGCTAAATAGAATACTAGGTAGTATGGGCTGTAATGAAGCCTGTTGATTTTTTAACCTAGAGCAGATTGCATTCTTTCACTGAATCTGTGAGTGTCTGGTCACTGAGAATGATTTGATCAACTACCATAGAAGTCCAGAAAGATGCACTCACAGTTGTTCCCCTTCCCAAATTCTGTCTCACAAAATACATAATTTATATTTTAATGGAGGACTCAGCACAAACCTTTCCAGAGTATCCCATAATCATGGATCTGACACTGGTTCATTGTGTTAAGCAGTATTTTTCCAGAAAGTTAAAGAATATGATAAAAATCCACTTCCATCAATTATTTCTCCTCAGCAAAGTACTTAATATCATTCACAGCTGCCTTGCATTACTAAATTTGTGTTTACAGAGAATCAAAATCTTTTGTGATTACATACATTTGACATTGTGTGCTCTGATTTAAGCTACAAATATTTCCATTGAGCATCAAATGCAATGGCACAATGTGTCAAGAAAACTGAAATGGAGCAGGGTTGGGAAGAAGAAAACTCCAGTAATAATTTCAACATTAACTTTCAACTGCATGGATTTTAAAACAAAAAGTGTCACTTTTCAGTTTTCTTAATGTTACTATGACAACTTCCACTACATCAAGTAGAAGTGTTCTAGGGATGCAAAAAAAGCTTCTCGACATTTGGCAAAATTTTAAATTCTCCAGAAGCACTCTCTCTGTAGTGTCCTATGGCTCAGATGAAACTTATGCAGATAAAGTTCTGCCTTTTCAGTTACATCTGTTGAATTTCATTTGAGTCAATAGTACCACACAATGAAACAAAATCCTGGCCCGGTATTATTTGTTATGAGTAACATTCAAAGTTTATTTTGATATATGTAAGTGGTTTAGCATTTATTTCCAATACCAATTAATTTTAACACTCAGGATCCTTGCCATCTGCAATGCATTTATTCCTGGAGCTAACTCTCATTAATGCTACTGCCCCTCTGAAAGTACACACTCAAAGAGAGATACCCCCCATGACACATACACACACACAAAAATGATCCACTTTGCAATAGATTCTCTTCAAAAGCATGCAAAAGCCTGGAACAAATTTTGCAAGAAAAAAAATAATTAAAAACCTAATTGAACGTCGAAAACAAGATCTAACACAATGTGATTTTGTCAGCTATGGATCACTCTATGCTAACCTGGCAGCACTTCTTCAATAATTTTCAATATAACATAAGTGAGGTACACAGAAAATCTTATCTAATAGGATTTCAAGAAAGCATTACAGATGGTGTCACATTAGAGCTAGTAGTAAAGTCAGAAAGTGAAGATTAGCAGCAGAATTTAAAACATGCAAGGAATTAAGGAGTGGAAGGGACAAGGAAAATGACAGCAGTGAAAGGGAATGCACCTGATATGAAATAGGTTATTTCTAATTCCTCAAGGATTCATCTTGTGAAGTACTTTATTTAGTACTCTAATCAATGGTGCAGACACAAATAGGAGTGTGTGAGTGACACTATCTTTAATGCAGACAAAGATGAAGTTATCAGAGAGATGGAAATCTTGACTACTGCAATAGGAGAATCAGCAATATCCAATAATATAAAAAGGAAGCAATTCACTTGGCTAACTTGAAATTCCTGAATGGAAAGCATCTGAAGAAAGGATGCAGAGGAATGGGAAGTTGTTAATAAAAAACTATGACCTATCAATGCGATACAGCTGCAAGAGAATCTAACATGACCTTAGGACACACAAGGCAGGAAAAAGAATATAATTGTACAAGATGTTCTCTGGATCAACTTAATACACTCACCAACTGTCTTCTAAAAAGTGATATTTTAACTAAAATTGGTATAAAAAAGGACCCCTAGATTGAACAGGAAAACAAAGAGCTGGCAATAAGGGGTTTTTGTTGTGGGTTGTTTGTTTTGTTTTGGGGTTGGTTGTTTTTTGATTTTGTTTTGTAGGGGGTTGGTGTTAAATCTAGACAAGAGAACGGTTGCAAGTAGGGCCAAGACATACACAGCTTAGAAGAACTACTTTGATGCTAAAGGACAACACTGACAAAAGAAAGAAAATAACAAAACCAAACAGGTATCAGCTGGCTGTGAGTTAATTCAGGCTAGAAATGAGAAAAATCCTAACCATTAGTTCCATTATGTCTTTCATGGTTTTCCTGACTGCTTTAAACATAAAGCTTACTAAATTAATGAAAGGAATTACATGACATGGAATACGCAGTATTAGGGGACAAAATCTGCTGACATGAATAATTTCTTCCGGTTTGGTTTATCCATCATCTTATATGATGTTATGAAAAACTAGTAACCTTTTTTTACACCTAGAAACCAGAAAGCAGCATATGTAGCTAATTTACATTTAAAACCTGACTTCTGCAGTAGAGGTCAATCATTCTGTCCAAAACAGTGACCTCAGGGGAAAAGCTTGCCATGAAACATATGGAAAATACACTGGTCAGACACACACCTTTTGAATTGGCTGCATATTTTCAGCATTATCAGTTCCTCATTATTTTGAGACTATTTGTAGACATCTTTTAGTATCTATTTATGGCAAGAAACAGTCATGGCAAATGGAAAATAAAACTCTTCCTGATGAGTGGCTGACCTAAAACTTCACGGTCTTTAATGTACTGAGCACTCCTTGTTCACAACTCATTATCTACAATACATTCTAAAGTGTCAAGTAAACACAGTAAAAACAATGAATTACAGTTCTTGCTCTACAAAAAGGAAGTCACTGGAGATAGATTAGCAACATCATGTGTAGATATTATCACTTGGCAGTAATCCCTGGAGTATAAATTAATGCTTTTAATGGAAACATCACTTATTTATTTCAGGGAAAAAATAGATACCAAAAAGAAATTTTCTCTTCTCCTACCCTTGTTTCCTACAACTACTTCTTTAACTGTTAGCCTCCTCCTCTACTGGTATTCACATTTCCTGTGTTTTTTATTGCTCACAGCTCCCTTTCTCCAGCCCTTTCCACTCTGCTTTTATGTATGGACTATCACACAACATTTTAAATGCTTGCCCCATCCCTTCTCCCCCCTCCCAGCTCCCCCAGGCTCTTCCCCTCAATAGGTATATATGCAGGCCCACTGCTATCACATATATGCATATAACTTCAGGCACTATTAAGTTTCCCTCTCTTAATTCTGTGATGAATGTGGACCCTGCACTCTCCATAATATAACAGTTTCCGTCAGAATTTTAAAGCACATTAAGGGAAGGCTCACCTTCCCCCACCATCATAGAGCTTCAAGCCAGCTGGGAATAACACTGCATGTGAACCTGCCACCTGTATCACAAACACAAAACGTGCACTTTCATGGAAGGCACTGCTCAAGAAAATGTGCCAGGCCAAGAACTCAGTTCGACTCTCTGCACAGTTGTTTCCCTCACTAGCGGTTCCCTTATGAAGGCCTAGGCTTTCATTGCAAACATCTCTGTAAAATGGGCATCCTTTCCGTAGCACAAAAACATGAAGCAATTCAATGGTCTTCTGTAATGTGAAAAGACTCCGTCCCTGTGCTTCTCTTCCAGCCTATGTCAGCAAAACTTGTGAAGTGCCATTCTCCATTTGAAAAAAATATTCCCTCACTTGCACTTAAGCTTTCATCTGGAAAGATAAATATAGATACAACCTAAGAAACAATTTATTAAGCGTACACACTGCTCCAAAGTAAGGAAATCTTTCTAAGCCTATTAGGCCTATCTGAAAAAGAATACATTTTATTCACATATAGTGAGCAGAGAGAAAAGGAAAAGTCTCTCATGTTTGCAAAATCAACAATTTGACCTCTGTCTCTCTGCAATTTGTCTTACTGCTGATGCAAAGGTTCTCCCTTAGCAGGCATTTGGCCTTGCAGCCGACCAACCAACATTAGGAAAACACAAACATCATGATGCTTATGCCTATAACAATTTTTCTTTACAAACAGAGGCAGAGACTGCCACCACTCTCTCAATGATCAGCACAGCCATTCATCCCAGGTACTGAATGAGACAGGATGGAAGGAGAGACAGAATTTGAGAAAGTCCACACTTATTAAAAGTCCACACAGCCTTATTCTTTGAGTCACTGCCATGAAGTAAAAGACTGGAAAAAGACAGGGGTTTTACCTCTCGCACTCTGTTCTGGACCAAATCACAAAGCTCTTTCATTTACCCAGGTCACCTATTCTGAAGTGCTACCACAGATCTTTGCCTTCCAACTCTTTCGAGGTACTTTGAAGAATCCCTCTCTACGATACATACCTCTAAAGTATGTGTTACTGGTAAGGCCTGCTTCATATAGGAGGAAAAATGAATTAAAATTCCGAGGGCTGCTCTGCCACTTGTATTTGTTTCAGTCTGTGCTCATGCTATGCTCCAAAGAAACTGATAAAAGCAAAAGAGCAGGTACATTCTGTACTGTTATTCTGTCAAAACTGCATTAGAGAGGAGAAATAAATCTCAAGTTGTATTTTGTTAAGCATGAAAAGAAAATAATCTTTCTAACGTCCGGTTACTCTCTCATTTCTAAAGTAACTTCACAATGTAGAATTGCCCTATTTTAGAGTCACCAGTGTAAGAAACTTTAGGTTTGTGCTAGGAAGTTTTTCGTTCCTCAGGATGACGACTACATGCAGTGTAGCATCCTGTGATTCACAGAGGATTCAGATTTTAGGAGTTTATCAAATCTATGTAACATCCTGTTAAAACATGTAAACAAAAACAACAACAAAAAATTGACAACAACAAAATCCCAATCCCAACATCCCTACCCCAAACCAGCAGCAAGGAAAAAAGACTTCCAGATGTCCATACTTGAACATCTGGAAGTGTGACAGGGAATTGTAGCACCTCTGTCCTTCAGAAAAAAACAGCTGGAAAGTGGCAAGAAGATAGACCGATGGTAGATAAAGATGTGGTCAACCAAGGGTCTGGCATTTTTCAGAAGCATTACAATTTTTCTATTATTCATATCTTCCACTTCATTTTTGTCAGTTACATTATCAACACACTGCTAGTGTGCAATACATCACATTAACGAGGAAAAGCGGGTATTTGGAGATGAAGAATGCACTGAGTTCACCAGATGGTAGCAATGTACCTTGTAGAGGGCAAAGAGCCATCATCACCTTTGTTTCTTTCTAAGTAGCCTACAAACACAACACACACTTCCCCCATGCTAAGTATGGATTTCAGAGAAGTGAAAAGGGGGCAGCAAAATGTTTTCACATCCTTTTTTTAGTACTTCAGTTTTCACTTCTCTTGGATTCCCAGGTTTTCTAACATCTCTTGCATACGACAAAGGTCATCCACTTGTCTTTACTCCTAGTACAATAAGCCAGATTCTATGCCCCTGATATCAAAGTGATGCTGCCTCCTTTTATGAGGAGAGTGGACTGTTTCCTAAAAAGAATTTGTACAGTCTAACTGGAAGTTGTTCTGTGGATGGCCGTGGCCTCCCTGATCTCAGCCATAGGTTACCAACTATCCCTAGGATTCTGAAACTACACTGGGAGCTGGATCATCTGGCTTAATAAGTGGAAAAGTTACCCCATCAAAACGGGGTAACTTTCAGACCGGCTGATTCAGCTCTGCACACAGTCACCTTGCCTTTTGATCTGACACAAGGGGAAGTGTTGGAAAAGCAGGATGAGCTTTCCAGAGTCAGATATGTGTGGATTACAGAAACTAACTTGAATGCAGGTGAAGAGCTAGCAAACCTGTAAATGTTAGAGCAACCTTGTTTTTAACATAGCAAGAACATTAAATACATGCTCATACACAGATTTTGATTTATCTCAATTGCTGAGACTGTATGCTGGAGAGTTGTAAAGAAATGAGAAAAATAGCACTGAAGAAGGAAGGGGAGGGGCACGGACTGACAGACACCAAACCCAAATCAGTCTACTCTCTGTAATTTAGAAGCACAAATAAACTATCTGATCTCTTCTAAGTCACAGGAAGAGGAACAGATTTTAAGAAGGGAGAAGCAGTATGTTTTTTCGCAGTATTTACTGGAAGAGCTGAATAGATTGGATCAGTTAGCGTGAGATGTAGTAGTGCAGAAAACAGAAGTTACTGGTGTCAGGCAATGCAATTTCTAGCAAAACATTGGTAAGGCTTCCCTGAATAAAAGATCCACTCTAAGTAGGGGAAGAGATACAGCTTAGAAGCTGAACAATGAGATCCGCTCTAAACATGAAGAACAAAGCACAAAGCAGTATAACTTGAGGAGGAAGAAGGTGACTAATTACCTCAGCAGCTGCCCAGCTAGGACTACAGCCAGTGTTTTTTCTTCAGAGGCAATAATACTCCTTACTATGCATTGTTCAGTTTTAAGTATCTTTACCATTTCTTATACTCAAAATCTAGTTATGGGCAAAAATGAAGCATACCTTATATGAAAAGCCAATTTTATTTTGCTAGTACAACTGGCATCTTAGCAGCATAATCAAAGAATTATTAGTCCAACTTTCTTACTACAGAAAAAGGGAAAAAATACTACTCCGCAGAAAAAAAATAAGTTTTAAAACTTTCAAGTTAAAATTATTATGCACATGGTTGCTAGAGCCTACCTCTCACTCTGTTCCTGAGTCCTGGTGACAACAGCTTCAGTGTGGCCATGGGAGATGTACAGTGAGCCGTATATATGCTGGGTCTTTCACCGGGAGGAATACAGTGATGGTGGTTTCTTCATCACACCAGGATCTGATTTGGGATCATTTCCATCTATTTTCTAACACACTTTTACATGTTGCTGTTTTTTCATTGGTCTGCAGGTTCATGTTTTATATAGATGTACTACATATGGTGTGCTTCACACACGTTAGATACTATTTCTTTGTTATCCGTAAACCTGATTTTGTCCAATTGCCATACCTGCATTTCTTTTTCTGAACACTGGAGGGTTTTTTACAGTCCTGAGGGTCTCCAATGTTAGCTTGTGTCCTGCCTCCTACCATCCCCTACTTGTACTCCACTACACTGCATCCCATGTTCATACTTTCAAGGCCTCTGCTGTCACACCAGGCCTTCATTTCGGTGTTACACTGAAGTCATAAATACCTGATTTTACACAGGACAACTACTTGTTACTATTATCTATACGAAAACTGATTTTGTACCATGCAAAGGTATGCATAGGCAAAACAAGTTAGACATAGCCACCTGGTCAGAAGAAAAATTGTTGTCATAGCAAATCCAAGTTAAAACAAAGATCCAAGGAAGTCAAGTTGATTTCAGACAGATGAAGTCTGAGAAGCCTCAGTACGTGGGCCTTGCAAATGCCTGGAGTCTGTGCTGCAGGACTACACATGTCAATCCCAGCCAACCACACCAACGTAACATCAGTTTCAGGTGAAGACTAAGCTCCATTACTTCAACAGTACCTGGTAGGAATGTGTTCCTGGCCTCAGGTAGTACACAAGGACAGGGACCCCTTTCAGAAACAGTAGTGGGCAGAAATAACAGGAGCACTGTAGCGTAGAACAAAGAGAAGCGGATAATCCTCCTAGACAGCTTTGCACAGCATCTTCTCTCATTCACGCTCCTGTTCCAGATACACATCAAAATCCTAACTGTTTTTAAGCAGTATTTTTCTACTAAACCTGATTCAGTAAACAAATAACTTAAAACCATTTACCAAGATCTAAATTGCTAAAATGCCTTCTATTGCCTTTCTGAGAGCATTTGATGGAAAGGCTCCCTGAGAAATGAAAAGTGCTGACCCTCTAATTTGGGAATTTTGTTTCTTTTGGGCTGCCAGGCACTACCCTTCATTTCAACTGTTGGCAGTAAACAACTTCAATGTGAGGGCTATTAAGAAACAATCATTCAGAGTAAGCCTCATGGGTGACAGAGACTGTGTTGCCAGGATTGACTTTAAAACTGGACAGACATAAACATGGAGAAAATGCAACTCTGCTGTATGGATTAGTAAGACAGAAATGAAAATCAGGATAACAAAACCTAATATTCTTTGTGTGATTTTATTAAGTATGTGTCATTAAACTTCTGAGTAACCTATTAGACACCCTTTATTTCAATATCTGGACATGCTACTGAATGTAAAAACCATTCCTAAACAGTTTTAAGTCCCACTGTTACAATGTTTTAATATGGAAATAGAAGGGTACTTTCCACTCACCATCCCAGTCTCAATCTTTTCATTCCTGTTTCTTTTTTAAAAATCCAAAGAGATTTTGTAACAAAAATGAAACTGGTTTAGATATGGTAATGATCTAATGCTTTTTATCCTATATGTATGCAGAAGTACTAGAAGTCAAACACTTCTAAGCCTCCCCCCTACTCCCCTGAATACTCCCACAACGATTCTTTAAAACTGTGCTTTAGATTTTGAGGCAGAGTAATTCTGTGGCTGTTTCATGGCATAGCCTGAGGCTGCAAATGCTCCCAGTCCTCAAACATTATCCTTCAAAGTTTTTAGAAGTTTCTCAATTCTTTGTTTAGCCACCACATGGAGTCTCACACACAAGTTTCACACAATCCTGCACTGAAAATAGTTAAAAATCCATCTGCCTTTATAAACAATTCATTACAGAAAATACGTGTATCATGCCGACTGTATTTCATTCTTAAACAAGAGGTGTGTATTTTACTAGTGGGCATTGAAGACCAGTTTCTTGGTGAGTACATAAACATCATTTGATTGACTTCAAAAAAAGACATTTAACACTAAATTATCCCATTTCAATTCGTAATTGCAGGCAAACCAATTAAAAACCATTTAGTGAGGTTCCACCTGATTAAGTTTCTGCATTTTCCCTTAAATGACTTGAGATGAGTATGAAAAATAACACAAGTTTCAAGAAAGTCAGGAAACAGATACTTTTCAACATAAGAACTATTGGATATTATAGGCATATTAGATGTCACCTGTATTCCAGCAGTGATTATTTGCCTGTACATACACGATTTTTTTTGGATAAAGCAGTTATTTCTCTAAATTCACTGCAAAAATATAATGTGAGAGTCGCAGAAGGAATTAATTATAAGACAAATCAACTGCTGATGAAACCAACACTTTTCAAAATAAATACTTGATTTTCAAAGTTTTCATGCTGTGAAAGCATAATTAACTAACAGGCATTAAATATTTAGATTTAGAAACATGCTTTGAAAGCATGCTTGATTCGTAGGTGGACAAAGAAAAAAAAAAACACAAACACAAACCCCAACAACCAAAAAAATTTTACATGCAAAATTAAGCAAGAAAACAGAAAAGCTGCAGTTTTTCTTTCTACTGAGACAGGTAATCATGTCACTGGGGTGTTGGCTTGCACCAATACAAAATTCTCCAGCTTCTATGTATGTAAAACTACGACACTATTCATGATGCAGGCTTGTAGAAGGAACTTTAAAAGCTTAATAACAAGCACTTCTAGTGTTGCTTCTACATTTCTATATAATAGGATATAGATATAGATATTATGGTTTTTCCCCCATCAGGGCAAGGAGGATAAAATGTTTTAAATAGCGCGCATCCCCTTCTCACAATAGTAAGAGGAAGCACACAAAAGGAGGAAGGAAAGATCTCAGCAAAATTCCTTGGTTTGTTTTGAATGCAGCCAGACATGCAAGTGGCCAGAGACATGAGTTAAAGGATTGGCTTGTGCAGAACCACCTGACACCATCCAGTTCTGGTCCTGAGGCAGAGACACTGGATGTCCACAGCACTTGCAGACTAAGAGGATACTCTGAATCTGTCAATAAGCAGTAAGTAGCTGCCTCTAGTCCCGGCTGTGAACTTATCTGTGGAATAAGGGTTTGCAATTGCCTCTTTACTCTAAAAACATCAGCTTTTTGTGTAAAATAGCTTTCCACTATCAAAGTCCTACCCAGCAAAATTAGACAGAAGAAATGTGGCTCATTAGGGACATAATTGTGCCAAACGAAACAGGACAGATTTCTATCTCAGTTATTCTGGAATAATTCAGGTATAATTTCACTGAATTACATAGATTTAGTACCATTCATTAGTTTCCCACGTATGTATTCCAGCATGAACAAGGTTAGAATCAGGATCATCCCAAACCAGTAGAAACACACCTTGTACAGGGCTAATGTATCAACTATGCTTATTCACTCTCAGTTACTGGAAACCCTAAATTTTGACTTGGATATGTATAACCAGTACAGCACCGCTTGCATTGGTAAGATTGGAAAATTAATTTCTTTTTCAAAGACATTCCTTTTGAGCAGAAGTAATGTTTTAGCTTTCACTAACCTTAAACTTTCAGCTGTGATTAAGGAGCTCAGCATCAAAACCAAATGAAAAATTGAGCTATTTTACTTACTTGAGTTTAATAGCTTCTTAATTTAAGATGGGATATTTATTTTCACATAAAGTATTGACAATCTTTTGGATTAGAATACCTGCCCTTTTAAAAATGAAGGAAAAAACCACCCCACTTGTGATTGCTTTGACATTGTATTACCCCACCATGTTGTATAACTCAAGCTCTCCAGACCAAAGCTGACAATCAGTAAGCAAAATGATCAAGCCATTTCAGTAAGTTAGCTCAATTTCTAAATATTCAGGCACCCTGCATTATTCTGTGCTTTTAGTTGAACATAAAGACTATGAAATCTCTCCTCATTCTTTTCTGCTTTACTATTTTGAAGAGAATTTATTTAGATTGCTAAATTTTTGGGTATTGATTATCCAAAATGTTAGATGACAGAGTCCAGGAATTATGCAATAATCATGGTGTTGATTCAAGAAAAACTAGCAATGAAAGAAAACAATTCTAGTGCTACGAGATGAAGGAAAAAATTGAAAATATGATGTTTTTTTTAACCCATCTCCCTAGCCCATCAAATTAGAGGTCTTCTGCTGGATGTTTCTGGTTGTCTACATCTGGAAACTATTCCTTGATCTTTATAACTGACCAGTATCAAAGCTGTGGCTTGATTTACTGTTGTAGATGCTTTATTTAAAGAAATTTCTCATATTTTTATTACTATGGCTAAGAAAATGGGAAACTCCTGAAAGTCTTTGTCAGGTTTCATTCTCATCACAAGCCAGCTGGTGCTTAAAATTAATTACAATTGGTTACCTTGGTAACACTAAATCATGCTTGAAAGTTTCCATGTTGTTTATCCTTTAAAGTTTCCGCAGCAATTTCAGTCATAAGGGCAAAAGATTGGGGACCAAAGTTCAGCAGAAAAAGTGATCTAAACTGACCCCACCACTGACTCAGCATCCCTTTCTCTCTCCACCTTTCATAAGTGCATTTATAGCTTGTTGCATTGTGTTTTAAAAACATTTGCACTTTGGGTGTCTATCCTTAAAAGGCTATTCATCAAATGCCAACTGTTCACATCAGACACCTACTGTTCAAGTCATAGATTCTTACATCTCTGCTAAATTAATATTGATTTCATATGTTCAATTAAAAGCATGCGATAACTGGGTTGAAAGCAGAGACTGAGGAGCTTGTTATGTTGTTTTTAAATGTGGGTAGAAAAGAACAAAGCTACTTTCAAATACATTAGGCTATCCCCAGCAGTCCAAATTCCCCCTATGATTTAGGATAAAGTATCAGAAGAACATTCTTACTCCACTCCTTAGATTTGGAAGAACAATTTCATTTTACTAGTGGAGGGTTATAAATTCTGTACATAACTGCTTGGGTATATTTTGATAACCCTCCCTTTCTACCTGAGGCTTAAAAGGCTTTAAAGGTAAAGATCTTATTTATTCTGCAATTGCCAAATTTGTAGCTTAATTTTCTACTTGTTATACAACTAGTTTGAGACTCTCCTCTTCTAAATTCTGTACAGTATGAAACATCTAGTAGCTAACATTTGTGAACACAGCCTTTTTATAGTAATCTAAACTGATGTCTGTTTCCAAAGCAAACGATATGTCCCTGTAAAACATGAGCTGACACAGTTATCCCACTTACCTTAATGTTATGATTTCCCCACTATGAAATTTGCCCCTTACCTGAAATACAAGGAAAAAGTATCCTTTTTGGGGTAGAGAACTCTTTTTTTTCCTTTTACAGCCAATGCAATCTTAACATCCCCACCCTGCTAATGCTTTTCCACAGTTGCTTCTTGCTCTACACATTCTGTCACTAGAGCTCAGGGATGAGGAATTACCCTAGATTACCCTCTGTCCTTAGAGGTCTAAGGGACAAAACTGGCAAACAAAAGCTCAGGGTCTGAACAAGTCATGAGTCTTGAGAGCTCAGATATGTGTCAGGAGAGCACATAGCTAAGGCTCAAGTTAAGAATAAAAACTGGCAAAAGTTGTCAATAACAGACCTTTCAAGTCTCACTCATTTTTCTCCTTGCCATCATCTCCTCCACAATGCCACCTGCTACAGCATTCACAGTGAAATACCTGCTGTCTTCTCTCCCTGATCCATGTGCCAATCACCCATACTGGACACTTGGAGTAGGAGCCATCACATTTACGTGCTGTAGAGAAAGCACCTACCAGAGCCTTACACCCTCTAAAATGAAGTAGAGGCTCTCTTCCAAATTCAATGTATGGCCCAACGTTGATGCACACAACCATCTCATGAACCACAAAGCAAATATCCAACTCAGATAAGACAACACAATATAGGCAGATGCATGCTTTGCAGAAAATAGCAAGAGAATTTCACTAAGATCCTTAGCACTTTTAGAGCCTGAAGGGAGGATAGAAAAAGTAAATTGACAACTTCTGAGCTGAAGAATACAATGACCTCCATCAATAAAAATACCAGTATACATTAAGGTAAAATAACATCTATTCAGAAGGTGAAGGATGAGGTGCAATCAACCTTAGTTTGCAATTGAGGCATACATACAGGCAGAGTTCTGGCACCCATCATGGAAGTGAGCAAAAGGAATTTCTTGAAAAGCGCTATACAAAACATGCCCTCTCTTTCCTAGTAAGAAGGGAAAAATGTACTCTTTGCACTTTTCCAGTTGCACAGAGAATTGGCACCACAAAGACAACGGCTTCTGTATTAGCTCAGAATAGCTGATGGAGCACATTAACATTCCTCTTTCTTTTCTCATACTATATAGAAGTTTTCAGATACTTCTTTTGCAGCTACTATGACATGTAAAACCAAAATCCTTTACTATAACAAATTACACATTGAAGTGTAAGTGCAGAGTAGTTGAGCACTGACCTTTCCCTGCTCTTAGTGCTGCTCTCACGAGCACAAGCCATATAGAAAGAAGTAGGCTGATTAGTACAGAGTTGTAAGAACAAATCTGGGACATCCAGGGATAGAAAGTCCTCCACTGTCCAGCAGAAGGAGAAAGAGGTGGGACAGAAAAGCATGTCAGTAAAACAATCATTACATTCCCCCTGAAAAGAGATGAAAACAAAACACGGGAATACTCAGTGAGTGAATTAGATGTACCTTTTCTTGAAGTATTTAATTCATACAACAGCCTGTTACTGCTTCATTAGCTCTGCAGGTCCAAGTCCGAGATGTGCAGCACTGCTCTGCACCTTGGATGTTACTCTATTCTAATGCAGTCTTTTTTTTTTTTTTACAATTAATATTATTTAAGGAGTATTCAACAAAAGTAAGACCGAAGAACTGAGTCTTTGGAATTTATGTATTGTGATACTGCAAGTTTCAAAGGTTGACACAGTCTGTCAGAGCCTGTGGAGCTTTTTAGTTAAGTTCAATCCCAAGCCTTTACCTAAAACTTATCTAAAGCCTTCCTTTCGTCACCTCATATTGCCCCCACACATCTTACCTCGGCTAAACACAGCTGTCAAGAGACATACAAAATTTTACCCCTACAATACCTGGGCCACTGCATTGCTCACAAATAAAAGGAAATAAATAGTGTTTAAAATCTGATCATTTTTATTTGCCATAGAATCCACCAGCTATGCTGCTATTTCAGCCAGAAACTTCTTTATAGGAGAAACCACTAATCAAGTTGAAATGTCTACTAAGGTGGATGACATCTCAAAATTTGTCCCCACTAACAAACTTAAAAACTGCAGCTTGGGCTCAGATCCTCTGTGTGACAGACTAATACAGTACCTCACTGCTCTGCCTGGCTCTCTGGGTTTTTTTGTTCTTAATCTTATGCTTCATGTATGAGTATCTGCCCTCTCTGTGCACTGCTCATCAGATAACACAAGGTTGCTATAGTGATTGCTTAAAAAAGAGAAAAAAGTGAAAGCTCAATTGTGGAGAACCCTGAGGCTAAAAGATGAATAAATGACCAATCCTGAAAATGAAACTTAAGTACCATTTTTCTTGAATTCTGCTGGAACTGTTTCTAAGGGAGTATATTCCCCTTTACGAAAAAAAGGCAGCTTGTTTCTGCTATTAAATCTTTCTGATTGGTACCTATATCTTGATGGGGATCATAAAAAAGGGGGCAAGGTGAAACAGTGAAAAAAAATTCTGTAATACTAATTTTCTACTTACCCAAGCAGGTTTTTGTTCAAGGATCAAATGGGGACAAAGTTACCCTCGTGTAGCACAAAGTGATACAAATCACAAGGAAGTTAAATAAGATGCCTAATGCCAAAAAGGGTCATTGTTTCCTGAAACCTGAACCAAATCACACCACATTACTGTTTCAGATACAGATTTATGTCTTGAAGTTCTTTTCTCAACGAAAAAGTGGATATACGCAGACAGTTTATTAGTTAATGAATATTTATACACTCATATAATTTATAGAGAAAACACAAAATGAGAACCACATATCTAATTGGCAAGCATTGAAGGCCTTACAGTCCTTGAGTTTAAAGCTTGAATTGTCACACAGATGTTTCCCTCAGTGAACCTAAAGAACCTAATCTGCACTGCAGTATGAATATATACATTAAGTAGGTAGTGGTTCATCAACCGCTATGCCCCTCTGTAAAACCATTTGCCCTACTATGGCCCAGAAGGTAGATGACTGCAAACCTCTGACAGCCTCTTATGAAGAATTGAGAGTCCCAGCAGAATTGAGAGTCCCACAGTGTTCAAAATAAATCAGTGAAGCCTCAGAACAGCAAGTTTCTACTCAATAAAAGAGGAGAAAGGAACAGAAGTTGGGACTCAAAGTCACTGACATAAAAGGCAGCATCAGCATCCCTTTAGGGAACCCTTTATTCTTTAAAGAATTTCCAACAGTTAAAATAATAACTTGAAAGCTATGACTCAAACTAGATGGCTTGCTGCAACTGGAATAATTAATATGCTATTAAAATCAACCATAGAGATATCAGGAGCAGCACCTACTTATAATATTCTATTATTCTATGAACTTTGGGGAACAAAATATCTCTAAATTTGTATGACATCAGTTTGGTGAATTATTTCAGGAATTCAGGCATATTTGAAGACAGGTGCATGGATAAATAGGGAAACCAATGCCTAACTAAACCTTCATTACTGACCTCATTTCTTTCCAGTTCTGTATACCAGTGGATTTAGCTGCCTTTCACTAGCACCTTATGCAGCAATCTTCATAGCTCTAAATTTAGTGGATTTAATCATCGCACTCTTTTTGCCTTAGAGGTTCATCCACTGAGATATGTCCATGCCAGCAGCAGGTGATAAACACTCCAGTGTCTGAAATTTGTACCAAAAGATCAAAACGCTTAACTTGTATGCTTGGAAACTCTTGGATTTTTTTTACTACAATTTTATTCCTTATTCACAAGAAGTTTAGGAAACAGTATCTGCTTTTTGGCAGATGGGGAATTTGCAATAGCTCTCACTTCATCATTCTGTTTTCTTAATTAATGGTGGGTACTCAGTCTCTCAAGATACATAGCCTTTGTTCTGATCCCTGATTGAAAGAACAGGTTGTAAGCTATATAACGCATAAATTATCTGATAAACAGCCATCACCTTCTTGTCTCTGTAAGGATAATCCAGCACTGATTTAACCAGGGCTTTCATGCAAAATTATGCTCTACATGAGAATATCCAAACACAATAACATTCCCAGATACTGAAAGAAGCCATTGAGATATCTCCTTCAGATAATCAAGGAAACTAGCTAACCAAAAGGGAATCTAAACACAAATGAAATGAAGGAATGTAATCTGAAAAATATTTAGACAGTTTCTAGTAAACGACAATTTATTGTTATTCTGGTGATTACCTAATATCAAAGCTTAACAAAAAAGCAACAGTTTCAGTTTACTACTTTGAGTGGGGAAAAAAAAGTCTCTTTTCCTCTGGTTTTAAAAGGCAGAAAACGGGCAGGTGGGCAGGCAGGAGGAAGAAAAGAAACTATTTGGTAACAAGCAGGAGGTTGTAAAGCCCATTATAATTCTGAGAACAAGAACTGCTTCAGCTACATTTTAAACAGATGCCTTCAGGTACCTTGTGTAATTTATGGGCAGCTGCAAGTCTAGAAGCATCTACGACAGCCACAGAATTCCACTCCTCTAATGACATTAACTAAGAGTATTTAAAATGTCATTTCTTAATCTAAAACTGAATAAAAGACATAATTTCTCTTATGGGTATTTACACATTTGAGATAAAGTGACTACACAATGGGAATTGTAAAAGTAATTACTTCCCATATATTTATATTCCAGCCCAGTACCTGTTGGTTGCCTTTTCTATAGAGAATTACTTGAAAGGTTTTGCATTCTCTCCTAGGGGTGAAATACAATAGGAATCTACAGAGAACATCAATTTTCTTTGCTTTTCTTATGTTTACAACTTCCCTGTAGTATTTATCAAGAAATACACAACTCCCTATAGTTAGAGCTGTGCAGGCTAACAGTAGGAATTCTCGGTGTTGATGGAACTATCGATCATACAAACATTAAAATTATGTCTCCTGTAGTAAACGCCAATAAAACAGAGGTACATTAATCAGGAAATCAATATACTTGTCAATAGAAAGGCTAACTTTGACAACGTAATGCAGCAGGCAGACCTCCTGGATGGTGGACCAAAACACAAGTAACCCAGATAGTGACCTTTCTGTCTGACTTCTGGCTGTGCTGAAATACTGTATGAATAACAGGAATGTACAGAACAAAAGCAGAGAGACAAGAAGTTAGCTGTTTAAACCATTCTGTAGGAACAAACTTTAATTTATGGTTACAGTGACCTTTACCTGCTCATTTTAAAAAGAAGGAAAAAATACAGAAAAAAAGAAAGGGAAAAAAACACCAAAAACTGAAGTAAAACACACCAAAAAACTCCAAAGCAAAATACAAACTCAACAGCCAAACTCCAAACTTCTGGCTCGTGCTTTTTAGTAGCTCTACAGCACACAATTCAAAAAAATATTTCATGCTTGGGGGAGGAATGCTAAATTGTCATCTTTATAATTTTATCATTAAAACATTCCTTCTATTCTTCTGTGTAACAGGGTCATTATTCATTCTCTCAAGGGCATAATTAATTATTTTAGGTAGAAACTATACTTCAGGTCTTGTCTGTCCATTAGATTAGAAACAAAGCAGCACACATTCTTCTGGACAAAAACAGCATCTATTTTAGCACCTTCTTCATATGTGTTAAATGAAATTACATATTTGAATCCCTTGGGACATACCCTAGGCCTTAGGAGATAGTACAGGCTAACTGAGCCCTGCACTCCGAATGAGTATTTCTAATGTCCTCAGATGGAGCACTGCGTTGCAAGATGCTTTGGTACAATTTAGCTTGTTTTTTTCATTTGCTGAAGGACACAAAGCTACTGAATAAACATTTGAAAATTCATATGTGAAAAGCAGAATTGTACATGAGTTAATTGGGAATGTTATTCTTCTGAGGTACATTTAAATATATTACCAAGTATTGGATAAAAAAACATACATTAAACAATTGAAAAACAGCAGTTTATTATAGGCAATTTTATAATTCAAAAAATTATTGCAAAAAGTTTTGTAATTTGAGCTGACTCTGCAAATATTACTTTAAAAAAATAATAAATAAATTAGATTTTCACAAAGAGAGAGGTCACAGAATCACAGAATCATAGAATCATAGAATGTTAGGGGTTGGAAGGGACCTCTGGAGATCATCAAGTCCAACCCCCCTGCCAGAGCAGGACCATAGAATCTAGGGCAGGTTACACAGGAACGCATCCAGACGGGTCTTGAAAGTCTCCAGAGAAGGAGACTCCACAGCCTCTCTGGGAACCCCTTTCCAGTGCTCTGTAACCCTCACAGTAAAGAAGTTCCTCCTCATGTTGAGGTGGAACTTCCTGTGCTCTAGCTTGCATCCATTGCCCCTTGTCCTATCACAGGGCACAAGTTAAAAGAGGTGGCCCCTTTCTTCTTGACATCCAGCCCTCATCTATTTATACGCATTAATTAGATCCCCTCTCAGTCTTCTCTTCTCCAGACTAAAAAGCCCCAGGTCTCTCAACCTTTCCTCATAAGGCAGGTGTTCCAGTCCCTTAATCGTCCTCGTAGCCATCTGCTGGACTCTCTCAACTAGATCTCTGTCCCTCTTGAACTGGGGAGCCCAGAACTGAACACAGCACTCCAGGTGAGGTCTCACTAGGGCAGAGTAGAGGGGGAGAAAGACCTCCCTTGATCTGCTGGACACACTCTTCTTAATGCACCCCAGAAGATTCCTGACATTTTATAACTCTCTTTTCACTTGTATGTCTGGACTAATATGTTATAAAAGCAATATACTTTTCAAATATGTATTACCACTGATGCCAAAAATTAGAAATCATTGTTAGAGCCAGGTAGGATATTTTAAATCATGTCAAACTTACTCAAAAAAACAAAAAGATGGTAAAAATACCTCTCCCCATCAACATCTTGAGCGTTCTCTAAAGTTAAACCTGCCCTTGTGTTTAACTTTCCCATTATAATTTACAGAGAAAATTTAAAAAAAAGGAAAAAAAAAGAAAACACAACCCTAGTCCTAATCTGAGAAATTGTATCTCAATCAGAGTTTTCCATAATGCAGATCATCCTTTTAATTCATTTAGCTTAAACATTCCACACTGGGACAAAATCAATTCTCAATTTTACAAATTCCACATACAGAACTGTTGTTGACTGGCCAGTGCAGTCCTGACCACTTCATCCTGTATTACTGCTAAATATATTGATTAAACAAAGACCAAAAGCTGACAGGAACTAAAGACCTAGTGTTTGGGTATGGATGATTCTGTCCATCCAATTTCAGATCAATTACTAAGCTTCTGTCAGTGGATTATTAGCTTTGAGGAGGAATAAAGAAAAAAGAGATCAGCTCACTGACTAGCTAAATAGTACTGAATATGTGAAATAGGCAAACTTATCAAACAGCAAGTGAGCTATATGTCCTACTTAGTATATTAGGTGCATCCAAAAAGAAAGAAAAATTAAATAAAAACAGGTTTTGGCCTATCCAAGACAGCAGAAAAATCTGCTAGAAAAGTAACTCTTATATGTATATACACATACTTATTAGATAGGCCACTGAGGTGGTGCCCAATACACACATGGCAGCATTAATAATAATATTAATATCATATGAGTCAGCCACAAATGTAACCTCTCCCCTTCAAGAAAAAAAAAAAAAAAAGAAATAAAAACCCCAACGTAAACAGAGAACCCCCAAATCTCATCAACAAGTATCAGTTCCTCATCTATGATGACTCACAACTTACACTGAAAAAAATAACTAAAAGATAAAAAACTGTGGATTCATTTTAAGATTCCTTTTACATTCCTGTTGAAATAAAACCTCAGGTGTTACAATCCAAAGCACATAGGAATAGCACAACAGAATATTAATCCTGCAACTTGTTAATAAATGATATTTGGCCGCAAAGTTTGGATTCTTAAAACAGTAGCACAACACATCTTTACATTTTAGTCTCCTAAACTATGTTCTGAAAGTCATTTTCTTTTCTCTTTTTCTCAATTAAAAAAACATCGTTTTGTCTCTCTCAACTCTCATTCTCTCTCTTTTCCTGTCTGTGTTCCTTTTCTCTATTATTGCTTTGGTGCTAAACATTAACAGAGCCATAACTGGTGGAAGCCTAGGCAGCTATTTTTAGGGCAGTTTTGTTTGACTGTTTATGAGTGTATAAAAACATCCGTAAGTATCAGAGATCCATTGTTTGTATCTTATGATGTTCCACATTCTTTCAGAGTGAAATCTGGAGAGGATTCAGACAATCCCACACAACTAATAACTCCAAAGTCAAATGCTTGATTCAGCAATAAAATATGACTTTGTAAAAGAAACTTTGGAGCATTTGCTCCTTCAGGTGCAAACAGACTTCACCACAAAGGAGACTGACCTTGTAGTCTGATCTGATTCATCAGTAATGCTGGTGATTGCCCCAGTGCTGCTGGAATACAAAACCATTCCACGGCGCTAGAAATGGGCCTTTTAACAAAGATTAATGTTGACCATTGTGATAACTCCTCTCTAGTTTTATTTACTTTTCTATCCATGCTAGGACATGGGATTGTGAAGCCCTGCAGTTTCTACCCTCTCCAGTATTTTTGTATTAGAAAGGCTCCTCCACTTTTGTTTTGGGTCACCTCCCTTCATTTTCAGATATATTTCCCCTTATGTCTAAAATATGTTAATTTTTGTTGAAGATATTTATGGAGCAGAAGTCACCACACAATCTAAGTGCTATAAATTTATTTTTATACTTACCACATTTTTTTCCTCTCACACACATATATGACCCAGTTATAGTGCAGAATTAATACGTACTTCATAACTGAAAATAGGCCTGGATTTGGAAACCAAGACTTACATTAAGAACTAAGGTTATAAACATTTTTTTCATAGCAAGCAATTATAAGCACATTTATCACTCACCTCTCACCACAGAAACATTACAACAACACAATGTCCTTCAGCAGGTCAACAATGAGAATATAACCAGCTGACCCCTCCACTCAGCACTTGTCAGGCTGCACCTGAAGTCCTATGTCCAGTTCTGGTCCCCACAATTCAAAAAAGACTGGATAGGGTCCAAAGGGTGGCCACAAAGATTACCAAAGGGCTGGAGAACCTGCCCTTTAAGGAAAGACTGAGGAGTTAGGTCTTTTCACCCTGGAAAAGAGAAGGCTTAGGGGGAACAAATCTTAGTTTTCCAGTATATATATCATCTTTATATGAGAAATACATTTTTTACAGTGAGAACAGTCACTGGACTAAGCTCCCCAGGGACATGGTAGAATCTCCATAGAGGAAGTTTTCAAGACACAACTGGACAAGGCCTTAGATGACCTCATCTAGGCTCCCTTTTCCACAAAAGATCGGACCAGGTGCTTTTTCAGTATCCCTTCCAACTTAGGCTGTTCTATGATTCTATGGTCAGAGCTTCAGCATGTCCAGGTTATGAGGTCAGTAGACTCTAAAACCTGTTGGCACAAATGGAAATCTTAGAAGAAACGTGCCATTTTCACATCTGTCTTAGCGTCTCTGAAAATTCCTAGAAGCATTTTAAAGCCATTTTCACTGCTAGTCATAGAAGGTCCCATATAGCATCCATCAAGTCATAATGATCATAAACTGCAGTCATATGAGCTTAGCCAAAATTCACTTCTTCAACTTGGGTATCCAAAATAATCTGCATTCCTCTTCACAGAGAGATGCACACAGTAGTACAGAGCAAAATGTAGACCTTCAAATTGAACACATAATTAAGATGTTTAATCCCTGAAACAATCACTTCAGATAACTGGAGAGTTACTATGCATGACTGCCTATTAAAAGCCGCATGTAAAACTGTGAGGTATGTCTTGGTAAATAAAAACAGTGTGTAGCAATACATCATAACAAAACCAGACCGTTCAGAACAACATTCCAATAAATTTGAGATTGAAGATCAAGGAGCCCCAAAAAAGCAACAATTACATCCTCCCAGTGTAATTGCAAAGTTAAGAAAGTTTGCCAAAAATAGTAATTCAATAACATGGAAGCATTCTCATCAGATAGTAGAAAAAAAATAATCTAAGTAAGAGAAAATGGCTGAATTTTGTAGGGATAAAAAGGAAAATATTTATGAAAGTAAGGGAAGGAGACAACTGTCTTACATAAGGGTGTGAAGATGACATATTTATGAGGAACTAAGGAAACACTTTAGATGATGGGTTCTGGAGAGGAAATCATACAGTCGTAGAATGGCTTAGGTTGGAAGGGACCCTAGAGATCATCTAATTCAACCTCCCTGCCACAGGCAGGGATGCCTCTCAACTAGACTAGGTTGCTCAAGGCCTCATCCAACCTGGCCTTGAACACCTCCAGGGAGGGGGCATCCACAGCCTCTTTGGGCAATCTATTCCAGAGTCTCGCCACCCTTGTACTGAAGAACTTCTTCCTCAGATCTAGACTAAACCTACTCTCCTTCAACTTAAAACCGTTCCCCCTCANCTATGTCCCTTTTATGGTGAGGACAACAAAACTGGACACAGTATTCGAGGTGAGGTCTCACACGAGCAGAGTAAAGGGGGAGAATCACCTCCCTTGCTCCTGATGCATCCCAGGATACAGCTGGCCCTCTGTGCTGCATGAGCGCAGTGTTGGCTCATGTTGAGCTTCTCGTCAATTAACACCCCCAAGTCCTTCTCTTCAAGGCTACTTTCAACCAACTCTATCCAGTTTGTAATTGTGCCTGGGATTGGCCTGACCCAGATGCAGGACCTTGCACTTTGACTTGTTGAACCTCATGCAGTTTGCATTGGCCCATTTCTCAAGCCAAGAAAGGAAGCAAGGTAGGTAAATAATTCGAAGATCAATTTTAGTTTACATTCTGTGTTGCTCAAGCAAGTTCAAGGAGTAAGAGGGGGACCAGTTTCTTCCTATGGCAGGAAAATATCTAATTAAATGATCATGTATATGAATTATATAACATATTATTGAAATTGGATTGTGATGTATCAATAAAAATGGGACTTCATATATATAATTTACCTGATACTTCATCTTTTGAGCATTTGCTCAGAATAGGAGACAATAAACATTGCCATTTGTAGCAATACTTTCTTTAAAAGAGTACCACAAATGTATCTGCTCAAAAACCAGAAGTCTCTGAAAATCGAACTGTAAGTAACAAATTTTTCCACAGGAAAATCTAAAGGTATCTGTAAAGTTTCTTATTCAGACATACTTCTTTGAATCAACATATTCCTGTGTAAGTAGAAAGCACTTGAAAATGAACACAACTACCAGCTGTTCCTGACCTCTCATTCAAAAAGGTACCTACTTCACAGTCATAATACCAGCTGCCAAGCACTACTGATTTCTAGCAAGTATTCTACAAACTATCCAAAAAGAAAGAGAAGATAAGAGTCAAAGTCCATTTATGTGCAAAGGCAACTTTTTCTTCCTGCATCTTCATTCTCGAAAGCTTCTGGAGAAATTCACAAGTCCCCTTCTATAAATTAGGTTTCCCTCACATCACACCATTGCTGACAGGTAGAAGTTGTAATTACATGTAGAGATTCTAAAGCCTGTAGAATGAAATCTTGACTGCTAAAATCGTTACGTTTATTTACTTCATCAAATAACTATAAATCTGTTCATGTACACCATAAAAACATTCGAACTATTTCAATAACTGAGTATATGCCAACTGTAGTTACTGCGTCTGTCCTGCTGTTTATCATGGAAAGATTTAGAGCACTAGATTACGATTCATATTTTTTATTTGTGGTGATAGATTGAATTCTCTCATGAAAGACTGTCCATTTGGTGGTTGTTTTTTTAAAAAAATTTGATTATAATTCAGGATTTAGGTGAAATCTGCAAGTTTAAAACATGCATCTTGAAGAAGAAAAATATTATGTAAATATTTAAAAATATTATTGCTATTTTTAACTGCACTAGAGGACAGAGAATTTTTTCTAGGAAGTGAGTAATTTAGAGGCTGATTTAAAACTTACAGATGACAGCAACACACACAGATCTTAACTTAGACAGGAGTTCTGCTGTGCTTGGCATAGTAGAAATGCACAAAAAAGACCAGCTAGATCAGGGGGAAATGATCTTCAATCTTAATTCTATATATATAAAAAAATAGAGAAAACATCAGGGGACAGCAAAGGCCTCTAGGTAGGAAGAGAACAAGACTAGCCAGGGTATTTTCCTTACAGTAAAGCAAGATTCAGAGGGTACAGGAGAGAAGGGGGGGGGGGGGGGGGGGGGGGGAAGGTGTCATTTTTTGCTCTTTCTCCTAAGTTCCCCATGACTCCTCCAGCTGCTTATAAGTACCAGACCCTTGCTTGTTAGACAGCAGTTGAAAGCCTGAAAAGAGTGAAGCTATTTGGTCCAGTCCTAACCTATTTTCACATCCTAAAGGATTTAAATCCCAGATGAGTTCCTAACAAGTTATCTTACTGTGAGATCAGTCTTAAGTCAGTATTGAGTCAGACTGCACTTTCAACTCTTAGGACCCTGTAATCAAAAGGGAAGAGAATTCATTATTAGCAGGAAAATGAATGATACCGGTCCCCACATGAATGGTACTGATCCTGCACTGTCTGCAGCTAAAGCACATCTTGATAGCTATGATCAAGCTTGAGCTTTCCAGTTACAATGTCCCCAACGTCCCTTAGTAGAAGTTACACTTCAGAAGGGTTTTCTTTTGATCTGATTTGGGTTCTTATGATGAAGGAATTCACTGTAGTTAAAAATTGTAAGCCTGTCCACAGTTGCAAGTCTGATAAGTCCAATGTCCTCATCAGATCTGCTGTGTACAGCAAATGCAACACAACACATAGAGCATGAAACCCACCTGTGTTTGTACAGCAAAGCCAACATCACCCGGCCCAGTCAAACAGACTTCACATGAGGGTTAATACTGGTAGAAAGCCATCATGACACATACAGACTAGTGAATTCTTCAGAATGGATTGATGAAACTAGTTTCTTACTTATTTCAGCACACCAGGTAAGAAAAAAAAAGAGTTTAGTGACTTGCTATTCTCCAAGATAAGATTATAAAAAAAAAAGTATTTTGGTAAGAAAATTTGATTCAAAGGTGAGGTGAAGAGATTAATCCACTGTCATAAAGCACTGGAAGCTCTGCAGCATGGAAGTAACATGTTTTAGAAAATAATTGGCATTCATAATCCATCAGAGGACATTATTTAAAGAAAAAATCTCACCATCATAAAGAACCATTTCTGGAGTTATCTTGACATAAGCCACATCTCTCCCTAATCTGAACATTTTGTATTTGGAAAATATGGATTAAAGGCAAATGCAAGGCTTATGCATGATCTTTGCAGTTTTAGTAGCTACCCTGAATCCTTAAATTTCCACTAAATATCTTTAGAAGAGGAAAGCTAGAAACAAGAGAAGCTACTCTCTCTCTCTAGCGATGGAAGATAACGTAACACCAAGACATGGTTAAAAAGAAAAAAAAAAAAAAAGAAGATATTAGCTCATATGTAATCTACAGAGAATGCAATAGAATTTCATCCACTGAAAATAAACACTCTTTGGCTGATTAGAGACCAAAGCAGTTATCTGCAAATGACTGCCTTAATTTATGCTGAATTTTGCCTCATCGCTATTCTGCACTGTATCTGTAGCCTTAGAGGAAAAAGAAAACCAAAGTGGGGGATAGAAGATAAAAAGAGATCAGAAAGAAGAAAAACAGTGTCACTTCTTTGCAATATAGAGATGCTTTTCCCCAGCCTTTTCTTCAAAACCATAGAGTATATGTTGCAGAAGAATTAGCTGAAATAAAGCTGCTGAAATATAGGAGTCCAAAGAGGGCTTTTATTTAGTTATAAGCTTGAAAATCCTAGATGATAATCAACTGACTTTATACCTCACATACATTTTCATTCAGGCAGTAAGCAAAAAACCCCTCCTGTTCAAATTACATTCCCTCAAAACCCAGAAATGAAACAAGAATACAACTACCATAGCACTGTCTACACTGGCAAAGTGTTACTGTTAATACTAGCAATGTCTTTACATTTTGGATCTGTGTTCTTGTAAGATCAGCTTCAAAGCAACTTCACATTCAGATCAGAAATCCAGATTTAGTTCTTTCTGTCCCTTTTGTTCATTGACATTTATCCAAATACTACCTGACCCTTTTTCCATTACAGCTGCATTCACCCCATGATCCAAATGGAGTAACCGGGAGAGCCTGTGAACATCTCTACAGAGGCTAAGTTCATAGATGCTTGCTTTGGTGTCATAGAATCTGTTGATACATTTTACTGAAATTAAGAACTGGGAATAATGCACAATGACATTTTATTTTAAATGTTCAAAATTTGATAACATTGAAAGTATTATATAATACCCTGTGACTCCTGTAGTCAGATTAATAAGATAAAATAAGTTAGATTATGCTAGCAAATGCTCTTTTTAACCAAGCAAAAGAAGAAATCAATATTTATCATTAAACTACTGCATGTCTTTTAAGAGATGTAAAAAATGATAGGTTGAGAAAAATAAATCCAGACAATTTAAGTCTGTTATTTCCAAAAATGAAAAGTGATTTATCTACATTTTAAAAGAAAACTTGTACTACTTCCAGGAAGACCCTTAAATAATGCAGTTTAAATATTAATTAGAAAAATTATATTAGTATCACCTGAAATTGGAAAGAAAAAAAAAATAAATGGGCAAAGAATATAATCAAATATTGCATATGTATTCAAAGTTGTTCTGTTTGTTCATAGAACAAATTGTCATGGAACTCTAAAAGGAACAAGTACAAGAAATGAATTTCAGCAATCACTGCCATTTCATTCTGCAGCAGCAAGACAAGAGGAAACTAAGGCTTCCTGTAAACTCTACAAAAATCATCTTTCTCCAGTTGCTCTTCCAAAAGAATAATTCTGATCATTATAGAAATATTACTTGTTCCTGACACAGTTCTGGTAAACCTCACAGTGAAGACAGCAAGCTGCTCCCACAGCCTCAGGACAACTGGGTGTTTAGGCCAGGCAGTGTACTCTCAGCTTACAGAAGAGAGCTCCTAAACAGCTTTCTCAACATTTCTTATCACTGAGGTGAAAATATGGCAGCAATTGGTCTCACAGTTTTCCAGAAGAACAGCAGTCAGAATAATGCAGCAACCATGGGGAACCCACTGGTTTGAAATCTTACCACTCTGCTGAGTGATATTTTTGAAATCTGAGGTTATTTTTGAAATCAAATGAAACAGGATCTCAGCACTAAGCTTTCTTCTTGATGACTAGTAACATAAAATGAAGTATTATTTCCTGTAATCATGTCTTTTCTACTTCATACTAGTTTACATGTTTATGCAGGTAGTTTCAAGTTGGAAATGCAACAATAGTTTCTGGCCCACGATACTGCAGAATACCCAATAGTCACATTGTTCTACACACTCTTAACAGTAAATGAACCTCTATCCTATCAAAGATAACTTCAGCTTCAATAAGGATTTGTGCAGCTTAGACTCAACAACTTGAGTCTTTAGGTTTCTCAGAAAACTAACGTATGGTTCTTCTGATCACCTTATTACTGTACTTACCCATATCACATACTAACAAAGCAGTGATAAAAATATGTATTTTTAATTAACCAGTGTTTTCCTCTTCCATTTTAGTGTCAGATAAGCAAACGAAAGCATAGGTTTCAGTTCATAACAAGAGGACAAGGGCTAGTTGATTATAGTGCATCTTTTCTGTAAAAAGGTCATTACTACCCGTTTTCTCTGGCTAAGCTCCTGTATTTCATTTCTAGTGACCACACTGCTGAAAAATATTTGAGGTCTTGACAACGTGCTTTTCTCCTGACATCCTGCAGAATTCCTCCAGAAGCCTTTTTAACTACACAGTTTAAAATAATTCACACTGTAAAGCTTATAGTTTCCTTCCAGGCTTTTCAATAAACACCTCAATAAACCTGCATTTCTCTTTTTTATTCACACATGGAGACAACTGATGTCCACCTCTGTATTACCTATTTTTGGGAGTACTCCATGACTGTGTTCACAATTCTGCATCTGCTAACTCAGAACCTCTTAAGAATCACGTAAGCATTATATAAGCTTCTCGTCATAGTAAATCTGATATGAATCAGATTCCTTTTACAACGTCACCATTTAGCTCCTCAACATTTAAATGCAAATATTTTCTTTTAAAAACAAATGGCTCAAGCACAAGGTTTCCTTTCACATTATATTACTCTGACAGTTTAGTACATTAAAAAGGCAAGCTTTTATCTAAATTTAGCAGACTAAATCAAAACATGTTATTAGCTGATCATTCTACAACAGCATATTTTCAAGAAAGATACCCACAAATTCAGCTTTCAATGGAAAACCTGCTTTTCTGAGCATCTGTTGGTGATCCGAGTATCAAATTAGCAACATTGTCTTGCTGTTATTGCCGCCAACAATTTTATAACTACATTTAAAAGGGCAATTACTCCACAGCTGTTGATTGACACTAAACTAACACCATCTTTGTGCAGTTTAAATACTTCAAATGTTGCACCTGTTTCCAGCTGAATTAACAGAAATTGTCTATTACAGCTATCTTCACTTGCTCCAGTACCACTTCAGACAACCGCACACAATGCCTGTCTCTTTTACTTTTTAACTTTTGTGATTCATCCTTTAAATTGTATTCTTCCAAATTGTTTTACTTTAGATACGGAGAATTCAGAGACTTAAAGGAAAAGACTTTCTTGCTCGTGTCTACTACCTGCCTTCCCTCTCCAACATGTATTTTCTCCATACCTGACAGTTACTCCACATTCAGAAAGAGATTATTAGTAGCAGACACCTCTACCGAGAACAGATCGTGTAAAGTCCAGCTGAGTTCTGTTTCAGCGCACATTGCTGAGCTACCCACCAGGACAGACTGGACAGAACATAGCTAGCTTTAATTAAACTACTCACACTGAATTCCATGTCAGAGAACTAGTTCAGATTAGAACAGACTCAGAGAATAACAGGGGAGGAACCAAATGCTCCGTACCTACTGCTTTCAGTATAACTGTACAGTAAATAGTATTTGGTGTTTTTCTTCCAAGTCTGAATGTCCCATTGTCAGAAATGATATAGGACTGAGCAGGCTGTGATTTAAGCTTGTATTTTATAGTGCATATATATATAAAAATAAATATTTCAACACTATCAAAGCAGTAATCTTTATACTTCTTATTAACTTAATGAATTTAATGAAATTAAGGTCCTCCGTAACTTCAATTAAATAATGCTAGTACTACTAATTAAATATATTTTTATCTATTAACAAGCAACTCAAATCATTACTTAAATTTCTGGTAATGTTCCAGCATGCTACCTAATCAAGTCTGTAGGTACTATTAATTTGTTCAAACAAATAGCGTTGTACATTCCCCTCATTTAACTAAATATGTTAATTAAGTCGTTCTTGTTATCTTAATCTTCAACAATGAAAATGGACATGTCAGTCTCTCTGTTAGTTGAGTAAAATCCCTATAATCTTGTGACTTTGCCTCTTAATAGCTAGGTATATTCAAAACCTCCAGAGTAGCCAAGTTAATTCCACTGTATAATAGTCACTGTTTTAAAATTTGACTTTTACTGCATTCCAATTCTCAGAACCAATTAGCACACTTTATGACTCCATTTGGAACAGTTCCAAGTTTACAATCATATCACTATACTTCATTATTACTTTATTTAAGCAGTCTGACTTAGACCCTTGCTACTGTAAGGTGGTCTGCTATCAAGTTCTGGAAATATTGCATATATTAAACAGATGTCAACACTACAGATTTTTAATTAGCTGCTTTTAATTTGTAACATTTATTCAAGCTCCTGAGTACTGGAACTATTTGGTGCCAGACAGATATGACATCCTTCAAGTTGGACAACAGGGGCAAAGAGGTCATGGGAATGAAAATAATAAAAGGTCACAGTCAAGTTTAAAAATGGAATAGCTACAAGAATTTCAGGTAATAGCTTGACAGTATAAATGTGGCACACAATAGAGAGGTTTACAGTCCATCAAAATTCTGTAGGTTTGTCCTTGGCTTCTAAGCACACACAAACTCAAAGGTTTTGATAAGCACGTGATCTTGTAACTTGCAATCTGCTACTATAAAAAAAAAATAAATAAAAATTATCAAGGTCCAAGGAAGTAGTCAGAAGAGCAGATTAAACATGCAGTGGAAGACCACTGCACCTCACCAACTCTTTTCCTCACCCCAGCAGTGTTTTCTGTATGGTTTCCTCATATGAAGGCTAAAGACATTTGAAAAGTAGGTCATTCAGAGGCTCAGAATTGTTGCCATTTATTCAGAAGGTAGTTTACCTTAAATCCATTTGCATCTCAGATTTAGCCAAGAGGCAGAAGCCCTGTGGTACAGGTATCCACCTCTGATATCTCCCTGAACTCACAGAAAGCTTTCCCAACCACTTCACAAATCTCTCTCTCTGTTGAGCTTTCTGAAAAGGCGCAGCTCCATGCCACTGCATAAAGAACCTGGGGACTGAGCAAGACATTCCTGGTGAACAACTAACTTGCTATTGCTTTTTGTCAGTCCAAAAAAGCTCTCCACTCTAACTTTTGTTGCAACATTTCAGACCAGTTTATAATCATTTCTAGAAAAAGAAGTCTTAAGTTTGCCCTTTGGAAAAGAAATTTAATAAACAATTTTGTTGAACTACGTAAACATGAAAGATATGAAATATTGCATGAAGAAGTTGAAATGAAGTATTTCTATTCTCCCCACATTTTTTTCTACCAACTGTACTTCTCAGTTTTCATTTTGAGGAGAAAATATACTGACATCCACAAAGGATCTGAAGATACAGCAATTGCACTTCTATAACAGCAAAAGTTATAGACGCCTAAGGGAAATTAAGCTAATTATTGTGTAGCCAGATAAAAGTCTGGATAATGACTTAGAAAGGTACTAGAAGCCTGATTTTTGACCCATTGCTAAGGCAGCCAAGATGAAAATATTTTCAAGCTGTGGATTATACTGTCAGAATTATATATTTTATTTATTAACAAATTCATGGGGCTTCTGGCTGTCAGAAATGGCTGTAAGATGAGGCTTGGGGTTTTCTGCTTTCACATTGAAGGAATTTACTTCCAGACACTATTAGAATCTATGAAAATACTGAACGTAACTACCAACACCA
>VZZY01009554.1:0-18500 GCA_013400335.1 Eurystomus gularis | reverse complement strand
CGCCGCCGGCGTCTGCCGGTGAGGGCCGGGCTGGAGCCGGGGCTCGCTTTCGGAAGGCGGCGAATCCGGTTTTGGGGAGGAGGGGTGCCGGCGCGGCCGGCAGGTAGCAATGGCGGCCTGGAAGGGGTGAAAATGCGGTGGCGGACGGTTCTCCGGGGCGGTGCGTGGCGGAGCAGCCGCGGGGCTGAGCGGCGGGAGCGCCACCGGCTGCTTGGACTGCAGCAGGGGAGACTTCTCTGTTGAGAAACCCTTCAGGAAGGTGAACAGTCGAAAGGAGGGTGGTGCCGTCAGTGTAATCTATTTCGGTATCGTTTATGTGGACGGAGTACCAGGGGTAGAGCCACATGTGCCAAGGTGACGTAAGCAGCGACGTACCGGTGTTTAGGGCCCTTGTAAACCCCCTCACCCCCGCTCGATGCTGGCTCAGCAGCTGGCTTCCTCCCGTAACAGAGGTGGGACAAGAGCCACACAAACCAATGTTGCAAGAGTTTCACAATCATGTGGTAAGCTGTGATGCAATCCCCCTTTCCCCCGACCCCCCAGTTAACCTCGACAGGATTGTAGCTCACCCAGGTTCCCTGCTGTGATTTGAAGAACACGAACGCTGGTGCCTACCACGTGCAATCTGTTGGGTTACTATGGCTGGGGACAGTGCAGTTGTGGCACCTTTTGTTGCTCGGGCTGATGCTGCCCTTCCGTTCTGGTTGCACCAGAAGCTGTGCGACTGGACACTGCTTGGCATCAGGAGGCTGGTGTGCCTCAAAGACTGAGGCAAACAGCAGGTGATCAGTCTTCAGCCAGGCTGTCACCCCGGGCAGACTCGCTGTCCACTCCCGGGAGTGCCATACTAAATGGTTTGGGGTGTAAAAAGGTAACTGAGACGAGATGGACCATGAGATGTGACCTCACCCATTTTCAATGGGCTAAAGGGAATTGAAATGTGACATGTCGATAACTGTCTGCCAGAAGTGTCAATGAGGTTTTAAACTGAAGGGCACACAGATAAATCTTTCTTATTCCTACACCAGAAACATCTCGTGCCTTTTCTGTTTCAAGAATACAGAACTCTACATTCTTTCAACAATGTCAAGCAATACCATGGACTTCCATTCATACACGTGCAAAGAACATTAAGTTTGAGTTCTTACCACTGGTTTAGGGGATTCATATCCACATCTCCTGTGCTATGCCTGTGCTGCCAAACTAGCAGTCACTCCTCAGGCCTTTCATTCTTAGCTCCTGCAGCTATGGCAGAACATGATTAGTAACTCATTGGAGTAGAAATTGCAACCACAGACCTGATCCTGACTCTGTAGTTTTGTGGCTGGAACACTGTGTTAGGAGAGGAAGACTAGTATGCCATCTCCACAGGTGTTTATTGCATTTGTTTAATACAACATTCCTGTAGCATAATAAGATCTGAGGTTATTACAAACTGTTTTGTTTGCCAAGTAGCAGTAAGAGCTGAGCATCTAAAATACCACATAAAGGAACCAGAGAAAGTACACAAACACCTAGATAATATATTAGCAGATCTGTTCTGTATTCTGGATTCCTACCTTCCTAGACTTTCTGTATACTAGATAACATCTTTTACTTCTTCACATGGCACGTGGTTTAGTTTCATGGAGATTAACGTCAAACAGAGTTCACTGCCACAAGACTAAGTTTAGGCAAAAGCAGCCAAAGTCAGAAAGCTTGTAGGGTTGTAGATGGACCTGGGTAAACAGGACACAGGTAAGAGTGTAGGTGGGTGCTGGTTTGAGGTCCTGGCTTGAGGCAGCAGAGTGGTTGGAAGGGAAAGTACACAGGTAGGAGGGGGTTGAAAGTTTGTGAAATAGAGTCTCTGAATTTGGAAAAGAATCTGATTTTATTTTTTTTAATAATTAAAACTTCACCCCTGAATTGTCATTCAAGTTTCCATATTGTCCTCAGTTAGACCTGGAGCTGCAAAAGCACAGGGTTATGTGTGTTACACAGAAAAAAGCCTGTCTTTCTTTTAATAACTAGTATACTCAGTTTCGTTGGAGGATTTAGGTGTCTGTTACAATATCCTTATTCTGTGCCGCTAGTCTGTGGTACTGTTTTCATCATCAACAGAAATTAGCTTCATAATATTTGAGTATGACATTTTATGAAGCGTGAATCTTAATTTTGATCAGCAACAATATCAGAACTGATTATATTGTTTATACATGGTTGGGAAACATCTCCCTTTCAAACCATGTATAATTTTGTGTATGCCTTTGTACTTTTTCATTTACACTGTGTTATCACTCTTCCAGATTCCCTCCAATCCCCTTAAGAAGCCTGGAAAAGCAAGTCTGGCTTGAATGCACTTGGTAAAGATACCCGAATTCTACCCATTTTTTTCTGACATAATATCCAATAATACCAACAGCAGATAATGTTAAGTACTTTTTCCTCTGCACCTGCAGTTGCCACTTCAGTCCATTCTAAACAATATATTGAAAGTCCTCTCCTTTCTGAGTGTGAACCCGGCACAGAAGACAAGATGATGGCTGAATCTGTTTTTTCTCTCTGTTTGCATTAGTGTGTACTGCGGTATTTATCCATAGGATGTCAAACAGGGTTCCAACAGCTCAGTTCATAATAGTTCTTCATCTAGAAGAGGTTCCTTCACTTTAAAGTGGCTACAGCTAGTGCACATTGTATTATGATCAGTGGTAAGACTAGCTGTGAATGCCTGATGTAAGCTCTGGCTTTAGTTGGTGCTTGTACAGCATAAAGATAGCTATATTGGTAAAATCTGCCATAGATCAAGTTACACCAGTCAATCTCTGGTTGCTTGGCTTAGTAGGCAATAGTTTCCTATAGTCAGCAAAAGCTACGTTAGTATATACATTTCTAGATCAATGTAGCAGAGTCCATGTGCAGGGTCTGAGCTGGAAAAAAGGGGTTTCTTTGACTAGTGGACTTTATACTGGAATGAAATAAAATGACTTTTTTTGTTGCAGGGTATTTTGCCAATACAATACTGCAAAATGTACTTTTAATTGATACTACTCTACTTGCAGAGCTATTAGACGAGGCCTGAGACTATGAGGTCTAGTCTGAGTAGTTAAAATTCTGTATTGTTCACAGTTTGAGTGTGAATGTGTTTCTCTTGTGTGAAGAACTGCTTACATTAAATTACAAAAACATTTTTTATTTTTCAAAAGTGCATCAAGACATTGTTCCTATTCTGCATTGTTACCTGCAGCTTAAATCTATGTTTTTATCTATTTTCTTTGCTTTTGTTAAACACAAACATAGAATCACATGAGAATTCAACTTGGAAGTGACCTCAGGAGCTCCCTAGTCCAACCCCCTGCTCAATGCAGTGTCAGTGAAGAGGTCAAGCCTTGTTGCTCAGGGCTTTACCCAGTTCGATTTCAAAAATTACCAGGTATGGAGGCTGCACAACATATTGAGGCAACTTGTTTCACTGATGCACTCTCCTCATGGAGAGAAAGATTTCCTTTCTTCTCCAGTCTGAACTTCTCATTTCAACTTAGGGTAATTGTCACTTCTCCTGCCACCATGGACTCATGTGAAGAGCCTGTGTCTGTCTTCTTAGTGACCTATTTTTAGCAAGGGGAAAGCTGCTTTGAGGTGCCCATAAAGCCTCCCCTTCTCCAGGCTGATGCAGCCCTGCCCCTCAGCCTCGCCTTGCTGGGGTGATGCTCCAGCCCCTGAGCATCCTGGTGGCCCTCCGCTGGGCTTGCTCCAGTTTGGCAATGTCTCTCTTCTAGGGAAGGGAAGAAAATGCAGAACACAGGATGTCATCTCATGGCTGCAAAGGGAAGGGGGATAATCACTTCACTTGATCTCTTGGCTGTGCTCCAGTTCACATAGCCCATGATGCTGTTGGTCTTCACTGCTGCTGGTGCACACAGCACGTTGCTGTCTACCAAGTCCATAAGGTCCTTTTCAGAAGGACTGCTCCCCACACAGTCAGTCCTCAGGTTGTATCACTGTGTGGGCTTCTTTCTTCCCAGGGCAGGATTTTGCATTTGTCCTGGCAGAATTTGACATTGTTCCCATCAGCCCATTCCTCCAGCTTGTCTAGGTCCCCCTGGGAGACAGCGCTGCCCTTGAGCATATTGACCAGTCCCTCCAGTTTGGTGTTATCTGCAAACTGGATGAGAGTGCATGTTACCTCCTCCAGGTCATTGATACAGATGTTAAACAGGACAGGTACAAGTATTGATCCTGTGGTACTTCACTTGTTACTGGCCTCTAGGCACAGGGAGTATGAATCCAAATTTTTTTAGTAATACAACATCTTTTTCCAATTAATCTCCACTGATCTCATGTAGATGGTAATGAAAAAAACGAAGGATGAAAAAGGAACATATTGGTCTTTTAGAAATAAGATAGAGAATGATTCAGGTGAATGTGTTTCCCCCTTTATATCATGACTTTAGAAAACCTAAGGAAAAAGAAGTCCACTGGTGCTGTGTGAAACTTTAATAATAACCTTTATAGGGAGTAAATAAATCTTTTAAGCATATATTTTGTCTTCCATCAAAATTTCTGTTCATAGGGTGGGAGCAAGACAAAATTTTGTGCAGTGTGTGGGTTAATGCCTCCTCTTTCCTCACTTCACCCACTTAATGTTCTCTATTCATCTAAGAAATAAGACTAGCTGAAAGAATAGAAGCACTCCTTTAATCTAAATTTCCATCATAAATTGAATTTGAGAAAAAAGTACCATTTAGATTATTCTGTTATGGCATACAATTGCTTGCCACGAGAAGAAACCACACTAATAAAATGCATATTCCAACTATGATCAGACTTGTATCAAGAGCAGGGAATGCACAGTGCTTGCTGTATGCAAAAATAAAAACAATATTTAATAGCAGCTCTGCTCTCCACCTCTGAATATGTGGAAAATTTTAGGTTGTGGGTTGTCTGGATTACTTCCTTTAAAGCTACAGAGCAAAACTCTGTAGAATAATTATGTAACCAACAAATATCTGTGGAAACATAGCATTTTCTTTAAGGAGTTAATCTCCAAGGAATCAATATGAACATACATGCAGGGTAAGAAGGCACAGGCAAAGTGAGAGAGGAAAATGAAGGAACACCCTGCCACAGCCTGCAGTGTCATGCTCGCTCTTTCTGTCGTTTCTAAGGCATCCATCATGTCGTTACCTACAGCTAATATAAAATGAAGACGTATCTGACTGTGTAATGAATACATTGACTTTTTGCTTCTCTGGGAAAAGTGTAAATGAAGGTCTCTCCCCTCTATTTCTAAAAGACAGCTGTTATTTTTGTACTTTCACAGTCTTACATCAGTTAGCCATCTTTCACGAATTCTCAAGTAATAAACTGACTAATTCACCTCATTCTCAGGATATCCCAGGATGTAGTCTGTCTGGTGTGGCTGACTTGTGAACATTTCATAACTGTCTCCTGTCCTATTTCTTCCCTGGTTTAGACTGAGTTCTTAACCCTTTGTCTTGAATGTTAGTTATGCCATTTATGTGCCTGCAGCTGACATGCAAAAAGGGTTTTAAATACTCTGACCTTCTTGGGATCATCAGTTATGTCATCACCTTCCCTCCACTACCTCAAATAGACAGGAAAAACGAATGACATTTACCTTGCTCTTCCTTATTATTAATGCACATTACCTTTTGAAGTGTTTTCTAGCTGTCTGTCAGTTTTGTGCCCTAGTTTTCTGATTGCATGTGCTGTTATTTTTTATGTTTTAGAATTTGATCTGATTTCCACTTTCCAGGTGAAACTTTGTGAGCTTGAGATCAATTAAAAGCTTCTGTCTTACCTAAGCTCATCTCTCAGTACTTTTCCCTTCTGATAGGAATAGCTTATGTTTTCTGTCACAATGACTTAATTATATTTTCCTTTGACTTTGTTGTTGACTTGAGTTGGTAGAATTTTGCCTGCTTCAAGTCCATTATTTTCTCCTTTTCCCTCTATTTTCTTTCTGGGAACTTTCTTTTGTGAACTTTATAATTTCATAATCACTGTCTCCAAGTTGCCTTTCATCATCCTATTCTCAAATAACTCACTCCACCAGTTAGATTTTCACTGCTCGCTTCACTGCTTTTCATTTAGAGCTTGCTAACCAATCTCTGTCCTGATGCTTTCCTTTCCTATCTTTCCTAACTATCCATTCTTTGGATAGTTAAACTCTCTCCTGACTCTCTGGTCCTGTGTGCTGAAGGATTTGTCAGATAATCTCAGTTTGTGTGGTTTGTTCTAACAGTAGCAGTTGTGTCCTCCTGTTCTTTCACTGTCATCTAGAAGCTTTCAATGAGTCCAACTTCCTCCTCTGTCTGGAGTTCAAGACTGGTGCATAGCTTTCACCTTTACTATTAGAAAGTCCTATTGCGTGAGTTATCTTACTCGTAAGTCTATGTTTTTCCAACAAGGTCATTTTTGTGGTCGTATTTTAGATATCCTTAGTTCTCTTGCTGATTTCCTGCATTTCCGCATGCTTTTAACTTGCCTCATCACAATCCTCTCCACTCCCTACCTTTTTGAAAAAAATTTTTTGAAATATGCTCTATGCACTTGAAATGATCACAAGCAGATACAGAGGGATGCATACAGTGACACATTGTATATAAAATTAAATCTAAGCATGTAACTTTTCTCCTATTCTTTTTCTTTGAAGATTTTTTTTAAAGAACTTTTATATTATTGACCAATTGAACAGCAAGAACAGAAATACCAAACTGCCAAAGAGGGAAAAGAGGTCTTTTATAAAAATTTTAAGTGGAATTGTGGTTTTATTTGTCATTGTTGACTTGAGCCCAGTGCAGTTTAGATACCAGCCCTGAAGTCATTCGCAAATGCAATGTTTAAATGGTTTTACACAATGGCAGTGACATTTACCTAGTGTGGGTTTTTTCATTTTATTTTACTTTTAATTATGACAGTTGTAGCCTCAAATGGAACACCAGCAGATGTGTCCTTTCCAGTTCCCTTTGACTGTACTTCATAACATTCCATCCATCCTGACGATTGTAAACAGATGCTTAGATATCCAGCCAGCCAAAACCTCTGACACAGGCCACATCTAGAAATAGCCTGTACAGAAATAATCCCATAAAATATTTGACACAGCCAAGAGGAGGGACTTGTAACGTTGAGACTTGTGATACTTGCATGCATGCTGTTTAGCAAGAACACTACTGACTTTCATCCTAGCAATTGTGCTCATGGCTTCATGTGTGCTCTATTGTACGCTCATTACACAACATGCTTAGATGCACTTCCTCCAGTAGAAACTGTCACAAACCTGCTGTTTTCCATTTTCATGAATTCCATCATGAATAGATCTTTTACTATTATAACTTTGAGGTGGTAGTTTACAGCTGTTACCCCTGGGGCAGACATAGCCCTGACATGACGAGCTAGCCAACAGCCAGGGCCATGTCTCCATTGTACATGAGTCTTTTTTTGCTTCCAGATAAACCCCTGCCTGCACAGGAGAGCCGCTGGAGTATTCCTGTTAGATTTTTGAGGTTTAACTTAAAATACAAAACAAACCCTTAAATTTCCTGAGGGCAGGGAAAGGTAAGAGAAGTTTTTAATTCTGGAAACATATCACATAAGAAAGTATAGCTTCTGTTACTTGTGGAGCACAGACACTGTTTCTGACATCCTGCAGAAGAAGCGGAAGCTCTGTGCTGAGATTTCATAGCTTCCTACGGGACTTGGACCTCCAAGACCCATCCATTTATCTGCAGTGGAGAAATTAAGAGAAACGTACAGCTGGGTAGGATGGACTGGGGTGGGCGGAACAAAGATTATTACAGTAAGATTACTGTTTTTGGAGTGTACATATTTGAGTGGTTCAAACAAAATATTGTTGTGGCCGTAAGTCCCATCTCATGTGTTGGGAATGACTAATTTATTTTTTCCCCACATCTGCTGATTTTAATGAAGTTTACAGAGACAATGAAGCCAGAAATGGGTAGAAAGTTTTGCATAACTCCTGAAAAATTAAACACAAACATCCCCAACCCATAAGATAAGGTATAGAGTCTACATACATCCTGATAGCTAGGTGTCGTGAGATACTGGTACACACCATTGACTCCCAACTGCTTACTTACTTGGGCAGAGAGGGAAGGATGATTCTCTTCAACACATCCCCTGCAGCTTACATGGAGGGATCTAGTCCGCTGTTTCCAGATACTGTGCCATTTAAACATCTTGAACTCTCTCAAAACCTATCTTAAGCAACATGACCTTGTATTCAGGACATTTAAACTCAGCTTCTCTAACAATTACAAGGATTCATTTAATATCATGCTTAAATATATTCATGGCCTCCAATAAAAAACCCCCAACATTTCTTTGTGTGTCAAAGTTTTCCTTTACCTGAAATAACTCACCTCCTACCCAGTGCTTTCCCCAGCTGTATTGATAGTTACTTATTGCTTATTGGCTTTTACTTTGCTTTTATCAAGCTGGTTTTGTTCCCTCTCAGGGAGGAGGCTGATGAATAGTCGATTCTAGTAGGAATGGAGATTCCCCTGGTTGTGCTTTGTACTTCATTTTTCTAATAATCTTGCTACTGAGCTAACCACAAAGAAGAATTTCCAGTTCAGTGGAAATACTTTTATGTTTTAGTTCCTTTGGTTTGCTTTATTTTGATTTGGACAAAAACCCAAACATTTTGAAATTTTCAGTTAACTTAATTTTTGAGAATGTTATTCCAAAATTGCCCACATGAAGATCAGTTGTCACCTGAGTTTTGCTACCCAAGGTCCCAAGCCTGCAGCTTCGGCTGGAGAGGGAAAATGTGGATGATTGGCTCCCATATATTGGATCTGGCTGCCCTGGAGTCACTAAATCTGAAATCCCAGTCACAAAGCATCGGCTCTGGTGTGGTCCATCTGCTGAACCTAGTGTAGGCAAGGTGCCTGACTCCTGGGAGGCTCTCAGCAATTCAACCCTGTTTTGGGTTCTTCTGAGGCTCCTCAGAGCCTACATGGTCTAGATCACACATTTCAACGTGTGAAACACACTGTTCAGTGTTTGGTATTTCTGTTCTTGCTGCTTACAAAGGTTGTCTTACTAATACTTGCCTGTCTGTGTATGAAGTCCTGTGTCTTGTAAATCTTTCTGCCCCCAGTCTCTCCTTTAGAGGAAGCCACAGTCACTACAGTGCTGGATGGAGCTAGTGGTTGCTGAGGGAAGAGGAGCTACTGCTGCTGGGGAAGATGAGAAGTCATGCCACATGAGGAGTGGACAGGCACACCGTAATGCTAAATGAAACAGGACCAGGCAATGAGCATGCTTACTGGGCCCTAAATCACCCCATCACTTCACACGCTGTTTGGCACAGTTTTGACCTGAGTCAGCAAGTCCTAAATCATGCCAGGGGGATAACACCGGCTGGAAACTGTTTCCAATAGACAACATGGAGTTATATAAACCACTGGAGCTGGCTCCTTGCTCTTATACAGTCCACCAGTGCTGTCCCAGCACTGTATGAATACCCAGGTACAGAGCATGGTATACATCAGGGGTGTTCAATGCATACCCTCAGTTTTATGCTATGAAAACACTGGTCTGGCAGACTGAAACCTGAGCCTTCATGTAATTTCAGCTACCACACAGAAATAATCTTTATGCCATACAAGTTCTGGATGGGGGCCCAGAGGAAACCTATGGCCAAAAGCTATGTAGTGTGGGCATTGCCCATCTGTGGCTGCTTCTGTTTCGTTTAGTAGTACAGATGTAGCCACGGTCATCTGCCTCCTTGAGCTGTCTCTCTCTTCCATAATTTCAGACTCACTAGGGTGAAAACAAGACGGTTTTTATTATACTCTATCCAAACACCTACCAGTTTTCTGTCTGTGTAACTGAACAAAAAGCTTGCTTTGAGCAAATGCACTCAGCTTTTAAATGGTGCTTTGTGTAAACTTCTGAGTTTTTCTCCCAGCTGGTGATCTCCAACCACAACTCCCTGCCCCCCACCAAGACACAGCTTTCGGACATCACTGTTCAGAAGTACACAGCTGGAATTAAAAATACTAGAGCAGCTGTCCTCATTTTCTCAATTGCCCCTTTCAACTGCTGCATTCTACATCAACCGTCCCTTTTGGGAGTCTGTAACATGTAAAAGGAAAACATTCACATTTATATATATTAATACTCTTTCCAAACCTCTGCAGCCTTCTCAGGTCCCACCTCTCTCCTTGCACACTTTCAGCTGCACAGCTCTGCTTCAGTTCAGCTTAATATTTTCAGAGAGGCTCAAGCTGCTTATGATAATTCCCAGCCCACTCTTGTAATTGAACTATAAATTTCAGAGATTTGCTGGAGAGTCTCGTATCAGGTCACTGATCTGATTATTTGCTTCTGCACCCATGATTGCAGTACCTTGGACTCATGGGCTTTTCTGTAATCAGAAGTCAGTTAACTCTTTCCCTATTGCATGGTGAGGGGAACCACCTTCCTTTCCCTGCTTTCAATATTTATTTATATTATCTATATTTATTTATATTATCATATAGATATATGATTAAAAGATCCATTTGAATAAGTATTTTAGAGGAAAAGAGACAGTGAAGATATTTTTTAGAGGCAAAGCTTTAATGCTATTCTGAATTGACTTGTTCATTCATATCATTAAAATAAAATTTGTGAATTCTCAATGCTAGGTGAGGGATACTGCTCTGAACTCAGCTGTTTAGAATAGTTGTGGCTTTTTATCTGCCAGGCTCAAATAAGGGCCATGCCACAGGGAATGATCGTTCACATCCTCATGAGGGCTTTGCTATCCACAGCAGCTGCAGCAAAAAACACAGCACCGGCATTCAAGCAGAAGGGCCACTACATGAAGTTATTAAACTGAGCACTGGGACATTTACTTAATGAGATAAATAATTACCAGGGTCCTTGCTTGCCAACATTTCCAGAGCCTCTAGTCTGAGAGCACCAAATCCAGGAATGGACTTGGTGTCTGGATAATCAAAGCAGGGCTGAGAACTGTGGCGAGTTCTGAAACCACAGGGCAACGGGACTAGAGGAAAAAGAAACAAAAACTTTTATGCCAGTCACATTTGTGTAGTATCTGTCAAGTCTCCAAGTCAGTTTGGTCGTGAATTATTCAAACAGAAGAGTTAAGTTTACAGATACACACAATATTGTATATTAGACAATCTCCATCTGACTCCATAGGGTGTTAATCAGCACACTCTCTTTTCTGGCAAAATGAAGGCCATGATTACTGTTAAAAAAGTAAAAGTTAAGTCTAATGGGCACACTTGTCATTAAACTAAACAAAAACCAAATATTGATGTTAAACTGTACTTTCGTTAATAGCAGAATGAGCTAATGAATGCTATTAGTTAAAGTTGTGCTGCTTATATTCTCACTGTTTTTTTCATATACCTTGTGTTTTTTCTAAAATAGGAGTAATAAATGGCTGCAGAGCTTTCTGGGTCACAAACCGAAATGGCCTCTTTCAAGGCATGTGAAGCTGATAGAACTGCAGAATAAAGTCTAAATCAAAATCCAATGCTGGCAGGCTAAGCCTGAAGTATACTCATTTGCTCATTTTTTACCTAATCACATTTGATTACAACAAATAAGAATTACTTGATTCTTACTAATAGCAGTAGGGTAGATGTACTGAATCACCTAGTCCTTTCTCCTGCTATAACAGCCTGGCTCATCTTTATGTTGCTCAAAAAGAAGAGGATCAATTTGTCTCTCAATAAGGAAGATCATTTTTTCTCTATGTTTCCCAGACTCTTTACAGCATTCGGTCATGTGCCACTCATGCCTTATCCTGTAAGTGCTGTATCACTATATTCCAAAGTCATGATTTTTCTCCCCATTTTTAATATGAAAGTATCATTTATCTTCTCTAGAGCAGGCTTTTGTTCTTTCTGCCTCTGTACGCTGAGAGCTCAGTTCATGGTTACTACCTCTTCTCACCTCCCCCAAATACTTAGGTATCTGCAGATATAATGGAAGTCCCTCTGGACGTTGCACTTGGAAATTTCCTTTGCTATGCTAATATATCTCCTACTGCTTTTCAACTCCCTTTTAAAGTATCTAGCTATTCTTCTCCCCATCCCTAAATGGCCTCTTATATTTCCTTAGAATTAAAAAAAAAACAAACCCTCAAGTTCCCATAGTCAGGCCTAACAACACATCTTTTAATGCCTTGAGCTAATGAGAGAAATGCTTCCATTGTTTCTGAATGCTAGCTATTTATTTATCCATGTCCTGGCCATTTATAGGCTGCTGAGAGTGCAGAATGGCTGACTTCCAGCTATTAATGTAAAGATTTTGTTACCTTTTTTTAACCCAAACCTTCATCCTAGAGAAGGATGAGACTCCCATCTTCTGCTCTAAAAGCAGAACCCAATAAATCTGTATTGAATGTGAAATGCAGCTTGGCACAACAGACATGAAATGCTGCTCTAACCATCACAGTACTCATTCTTTTCCTTCCTTTACTTCATAAGCATAAAAATTGGCCCTACAGCTAGGGCTCAAGCAAATCAGGGGCTTGAAACTGGTTAAATAACAAGGCATTTAGAGCAGGTAGGTACCTGTAAGCATTGGAAGCAGCAAGACTTGCTGAAGTTATGCCATGACCTGGTAGTCCTGCCTGCAGGTACAAAGGGGATGTTGGTCCTGTGTATCCTTTTCTGATAATCTGTGCTATTCCATAACATTCTGCTTATTTCACAATAAGTTAATAAGCCTCGTGTGTTGCAACTTCACCCCATAGCTACTTAATTCATTGGGCTGGCAAGTGTACTGTTTGCATGAGTGATAAACACCAGCAGAGCTCCCGGGTCAGCAGGGTTTCTGGCATGACCTCTGATCACGGTCTGGCCAGAGACTGGGTGTAGCATGAGTGCCTCTCTGCCAGACTCTGCCTTGTGACCAAAGCACCTCAAGGTCATTTAAATGAGGGCCTTGTCCCTCCAACTAGCCAGTTGTTGATTGTCTTCCTATTTTTCCCTACCAGAAGCAATTCCACACTATGGTGCTACAGCATCTCTGACAGATGTGAGGGAATGGTGAATACAGTTATTTCCCCTGGCAAAGCAGGCAGCCTTAGAGAGGTGGGAGTGAGGGGAGCATGAGCAGGAGGGACACACACTGTTTAACCTTGACAAACATAATCTTTGGATTTGGCTCTGTCAGCTCCAGTGATTCAGTTCACCCTTCCTCCTTTCCCAGGGCTTAGGTAATTCAGGAAGTGTTTCCTATCACACTCATGCCCCACATCACCACTAACAGCATTTTGCTCTGGCTAGTTATATTTCACCAGCATTTGAGCTTTAGAGGAAATACGGTGTTTCACTGTAGGATGCTGCTATTCAGAGCTGCATTGCTCTGTGAGTGCAGAAGAGGTTTCCATCCTCCCTGAGCAGACAGGTCTTTGAATCTCTCTATGTAAAGTAGAAGCCCTGGAGATCCCAACACAAGAAGGACATGGACCTGTTGGAGAGGGCACAGAGCAGGGCTACAAAGATGATTAGAGGGCTGGAACTCCTCTTCCATGAAGAGCAATTGAAGGAGCTGGGACTGTTTAGTTTGAGGAAGAGAAGGCTAAGGGGAGACCTCATCACTCTCTAGAACTACCTGAAAGGACATTGTAGAGAGGTTGGTGCTCATCTCGTGGGTAATTTGCGGCAGAACAAGAGGGAATGGCTTCAAGCTGCAATAAGGTAGGTTTAGACTGGACATTAGGAAAAAAATTTTCATGGAAAGAGTAGTCAGATACTGGAATAAGCTGCCCAGGGAAGTGGTTGAGTCAGCATCCCTGGATGTGCTTAAGGGTTGTTTAGATGTGGTGTTGGGTGATACGGTTTAGGGGAGAACTTGTAGAGTAGGGTTGATAGTTGGACTTGATGATCCCAAGGGTCTTTCCCAACCTAAATGATTCTATGATTCTAAGATAGGCTGAGAGAGTTGGGTCTGTTCAGCCTGGAGAAGAGAAGGCTCCAGGGAGACCTTATCGCGGCCTTCCAGTATCTGAAGGGGGCTTACAAGAAGGCTAGGGAGACACTTTTCACAAAGTCCTGTAGTGATAGGATGAGGGGCAATGAGTTCAAACTGGAAAAGGGTAGATTTAGATTGGAAATTAGAAAGAAATTCCGTACCCCGAGGGTGGTGAGACACTGGAACAGGTGTGCATGGGCATTGTGGATACTTCATCCCTGGAGGTATTCAAGGCCAGGTTGGGTGGGGCCTTGAGCAACCTGGTCTCATGGGAGGTGTCCTTGCCATGGCAGGGGGCTTGCAACCAGATGATCTTTGAGGTCCTTTCCAACCCAAACTATTCTATGATTCTATGATTCATGGAGTGAAGCACAATGGGTAATGAAAATGAATACAAGGCTCCATAACCCAGATCCTATCCTTGCCTTGAAGAAAACCAAACCAACCAACAAAAACCTGTAAACCACAAACAAAAAAAGTCCAACACTGGCATAAAAGTGAGGCAGAAATGGCTTTCTGATTGTAGTGTCCTGGTTTGGCTNTATTCAAGGCCAGGTTGGGTGGGGCCTTGAGCAACCTGGTCTCATGGGAGGTGTCCTTGCCATGGCAGGGGGCTTGCAACCAGATGATCTTTGAGGTCCTTTCCAACCCAAACTATTCTATGATTCTATGATTCATGGAGTGAAGCACAATGGGTAATGAAAATGAATACAAGGCTCCATAACCCAGATCCTATCCTTGCCTTGAAGAAAACCAAACCAACCAACAAAAACCTGTAAACCACAAACAAAAAAAGTCCAACACTGGCATAAAAGTGAGGCAGAAATGGCTTTCTGATTGTAGTGTCCTGGTTTGGCTAGTACAGGGTTAATTTTAGTGGAGCCAGGTTATTCTATACCATGCTGACATCATGCCCCGGGGCCAGCTCCGGTGGGGGGGCAGTTCCTGTTTGGCTGTTTTCAGTGAGCTCGCTCCATCACTGTTGTCTGGTATCAATTTTTTTTTGTATTGCTCCTTTCTTACTGTTACTGTTGGTTTTTGTTAACTGCAAGTGCTTATTACATGTTGTTTTCTTATATATATGTTAAACCTTCCTTATCTCAATTCTAAAAGGCACTTTTAAACCCTTTTTTTTTTCTTTCTCTGTCTGCGACCCACAGCAGAGGGGAGGGGGCAGGGAGTGGCGTGGCCACGAGGCTCCATCCACCCCGCAGCCGCAGCTCTTGCTAAACCAACACAGTAGTTTAAGATAGTAGTATGATCCTATGGTAGAAGATCACTCATCACTAACAGAATTATACAGAAAAGGCTTCTGTGTCCAGAGAGGTGAGATAGCCTGAGGTACAAAGCACTTGGGATGAGGATGAGGTGTTAATGAGTGACTTGCTTTAATTAAGTCAGCCTGTGAGCTTTCAGCACTTACTTCTTAGGCAATCTTCAAAGACTACATTCCCTCCAGATTCCTCTGAGAGTCAGACCATTACACGTGGGTGTACTTGTCTTTGTGGTGAAGAGTGGTTTGCTCTATAGTAATGCTTGCTTCCTACTCAGCTTACTTATTGTGGTAGACCCTCATTAGTGTCTATGATCAGTTGGCACCACCATTCATTTTCCCTTTTAGTGTTCTGCTTGAATTAATCTCCCTTTTAGAGTTTTGCTCATCTCAGAGAACAAATACACTCTCAGTTCTCTATCAGAAGAAAGTACTGTCCTCACAGTCTCTGTATCTTCAGTTATCACAAATGACTAAGGAAATTTCAGAAGCACAAGCAAGCCAAACTCCATTTCCTATCACACAGTTACCCTGATACAGTAAGTTTTCTGACCATTTTTGCTGCAATGCCTCCATAATGGGGTCTGTCTCCAGCACTGACACAGCTGTAGTGTCAAAGTGCAAATGCCTTACATTCTTCAAAGCATTTATCCTCAGAACATATTTCCAATGCAGCAAAGTGCTTTTTCTCTGCTTGTAGATGGAAACTGAGGACTCCAGAGGATGAGTCTTAAGAAGAGTTACCCTCTGGACACATTTGTCTATCCCCACTGCTGGTTGAGAGACCCTTGATAACTGCAGAAACTAGAACATCTAAATATGAGTTAGATCCTGTCCTGAATTTCTCATTGGAAACTGCAGAAGAAGTAGTGATTCAGGGACTTGGGCATGAGGATTTTGCAGCCTAGGACATGAATGAAGGTGTAGTTTTTCCTATTAGTATTTCCACCTCCTCTTTCAGGGGAAGAAAAACCAGAAGTACTTGGTTTCAAGTGGCAGCTGACATATTTTGTACTCTGAAGAAATAGTTTTTTTCCCTTGTATATATTGGTAAAAGGCCAAGAGGGTGCAGTTCATTCCGAAAGAAGTTAGAGGGACTGTCAGTGCATCATTTGAGAAAGGACGAAAAGGGAGGATTGTGATTCTGCTGGGTTGTTTTCTTTTACAATTGGTTGGGCTCCAAGCAAACAAGAAGCACTTGGCAGTGAGGTAGTTACTCCCACTGCACTGTCATTATAAATCAATGACTAACTGGAAATGGATGAATAAATATACAGGCAAAATTTGTAAAGACAAGCGGACACTAAAACAGCAGCTGAAGACTCTAGGTTAAAGTCACAGGCAACCTCTAGCATAACTTGAAAACCAATTGCTTAACATTTATCCTCCACAAGACATAATATTGGCCATTCAAATTGTACCACACTGTAAACTAGAATTAGGCCATAAACCATTTGGGGGTACAGCAGTAGTTTTCATATTTTCACCATTTTTTTCCCCCTTCTGAAGAGGATTTTGAGAGAACAGAGGCAAGACAGATGTTTCAGGGCTGCAGCCTGAGGACTCACACAGGAACACCCAGCCTCATGGTGCCACATCACCACTGAAAACTATCACTGTAATAATTTCCAAGGTAGCAATAGCATTGGTCTCATGACTGGACCATAGTAATCTTTCCTGATTAAAAAGAGATATCGGAACTGGTTTATTTCTGATCATAAGACCAAGATGGGGCAAACTGGGTTTTTTTGACAGTTGTCAGAGGTTTTATGCATTTCCTATTGCAAATACCATCAATCAAAAATACAGTGGTACAGTAACTTCTCCTTTACAGGTCCCCATGTTGAATATTTCTGCTCAGTATAACAGTAATGTTTAGAGCACAAAATGCCTTTAGTTCAATAAATTCAGTAAGTAAACCTGTAAGATCTCAGCTGGAAGAGACATAAAGTTGTGTGCAAGAGAAGCACTTGACTGAATGTTGCAATGTTTGGCATTTGGGTTTTTCTTGGATGGCACATACAAGAGAAGCTTTTATAATTGGTTAAAAATGTTACAGAGATTGTTTAGCTTATTTTAAGACATCAATCCCAAGGGCCTTTGACAGAAAAAGAAAACAACCCCAAACAAACAAACAAAAAATCCACTCAAAGACCAAACCACACTATGGAGAAGTTAAAAGTTCATTCTAAGTCAAACTCAGATGTCATGTATATTGAAACTGCAGGAAAAAATATCAGACAGATCCTCTGACCTGAAGCTTCTCTAGTTTTGAATGGCTAGTCTTGCAACTCAGTTAAATTAATTTTCAGAATCTCACTACTGGATTAATGTAACAATAATCTCATAACTTTGTGATAAATGACCTTCAAATGGTGGGGGACAAAAGTCTGTTAAGCAGTCTGCTTGCATTCAGTTGCTAGAGAGATTCTATTTGAAGAATAGTCCTTAATACAAGTTTCAAGAGATCCAGGTTTTTTTGCAGAGGAAGTGCAGTGGGCACATCAGCTTTGCTGTCTTGCTAGTGACAGGAAAATAAAAAAAAATTCTCCTGTTACTGTTCCTTGACAGTAAGAGGTCTAGTAAGAGAAAATGCTTATTCCTATCCATTCTTTCATCATTTCATCCTAGCCTTGGTCTGTCTGTGAACCCTTCCACTATGTCTTCTTCAAGACATGCATGCTCCGTCTAGACTATAACTTATATTACCAGTTGTCATTGTTCCCTTGGTGCTTTTATCTACCCATGTGTCTTCCCCTTTGAATACCATAACCTGTAGACTTCCCATCTTCCTTTGGTCTGGTACCAACTACCTCCAGCTCCTACCCACATTCATAAAGCCTCGTTCCCTAAAATCCCTACATCTACAGCCCCAACTATCTTCTCAGGCTCTGGGTTTCCAATACTCCTAGGTTTAATTTTGGAATATGCTTTTTGCCCCACAAGAAAACACAGCATTGCAAGAACAGAAACTTCTTCCATCTTAGGGGCAACAGACAGTGAGCCATTTTACTTGGTCTTGCATACAAATCTAGATCTATCTTCTTCTGAAACTAGAAAAGCAATGTAAATAATGTAATGAAAAAGCATATGCATGAGATTTTGGACTGTTCAGTGGGTAAGAAATTGGCTGGATGGTTGCATCCAGAGAGTAGTGGTCAATGGCTGGGTGTCCAGATGGAAAAAGGTGACAAGTGGTGCCCCTCAGGGGTCCATGCTGGGGCCAATGTTGCTTAATATCTTCGTTAATGATACT
>VZZY01009553.1:486083-549993 GCA_013400335.1 Eurystomus gularis | reverse complement strand
CAGGCCCCAGCACTTCAGTCCCTCAATCTGGCAAAATAGTCTAGACAGAGTTAAAAGAAAACAAAGCAGTTTTGTATGCAGGCTATCAGGGCATGGGTGGCATGGTAAGAGAAGAAAATGCATATGCGTGTAGATGCTCAGCCAAGTGATTTTATAGCGAGAACTTTGACCTCTGGGACAGGATGTGAAAGCAGATGTAGGAAGATGTAGAAAGATGTAAGAAGATGTAGAAAGAAATTATAGAAACCCCCAAGCCAAGTCCAGCAGTGCATTGTGTCTGCTATCCTGAATGAAGAACATGATCTTTCACCAATGTCTCTACAAAGCAGAGAACAGTCAGTGCAATAAGATACTTCTAAGAGTGTGCAAAGCCATTGAAGCTTAGGAGCTTCTGTAAAAGGCACAACCCAAACAGTAAGTAAGAACAAAATGTAGGTGGTCAAATATATACATTCACAGAAGAAATAACTCCCTGAGGACTGGAAAGTAGCTTGCTGACCCCATTATTTAAGAAAAGTCCTAGGTGCATGCTAAGAAAAAAAAGAGAAAACTTTGCATCATTTTATAGAGAAAGTCACCAAAAGTTTTTTGAAGATCAAATAGAAAAAAAAAAAGAGGAAAGTCTACAGAATTAAACACAGTCAACAAGATTTCAGAAAAGAAAGGCCACGCTTCAGTAAGTTTTGCAAATTCTTCAAAAGCATGAACTGCCCTGGGGGTTGCAAGGACCAAATGTTCAGGTTTTCATAAAGACATTACCAAAGGCTTATCCTGGGAGGATGTGTCTAAAGTGTGAAAGCATAGAGTCAGAAAAATTTTAAGCAGATGCCATTTTACAGTTCTTTCCTCTAAACTGGGGGAAGAAGCAGTTACTGCCTTCAGCAGAGTGACAAATGGCGAGAGACATGGAAGGAGGAAGCTGAACTCTCCGAAAATCGAAACAAATATAGTAGCAAACAAATATCTCAGTTGTTCATGGGGTGTTCTTCTAGACTTCAAAAAAATCAGTGCATTCTGGTTTTAATTGTGTTGACAGGCTATGCAATTTGGCATAAATATCAGATACCTGTGGGCTCGGATCAAATGAGCACAGTGATCAATATTTGTCACGCATGAACTCAGAGCTGGATGGAAAGAACTGTGATTTAATTATGGGGTTTTTTTTTCTGTACTGGATGGTGGCAAAACCAAATTCTGACTAAATAATTGTGTGAGAAAAAATTGGATCACATCAAGCACATAATAATCTTTAATTTCAAGTTTTCTTTACTCACCTGGCTATTTCAAATGGAAAGACAATTTCAAGTTTAAAAAAAAAAGGAAACATTTTACTCAGAGTGTGGGGTTGGATGTTTCAGCAACTTCAAACTCATTTTTTCCAAAACAGGGAGATTTTTTCATGCCTTTTTGTCCTCTAGAGAGATTTTTTGATGAAGTGGCACTTCTATTTAAAAAAAAAAAATAGTGTTGGCGAATTCTCAATCTGTTCCATACAAAAAGCCCATGAAAGCCTCACGATATGGCTGGCAGTCATGGCATCTGATATCAGATCCCAGCCTTCAGCAGAGATTTTGAGACATATGTGAAAATACTTAATTGAGAAGAGAACATTTGATCAAGTGCAGGAAGAAGAAACACATCAGAAACCAGAACAGTGATTGCTGGGCTCCAGGACAGAAATGGAGACCCATGGGATAAGGGTCCACGAACCAGCACAGAGGTGGATCAGCTGGTTCTTAATCCTCTAGTTGCTACATGCTCCTACTTTCAGGGTCACTATGCATTTGTTAAAGATTTTGCAGAAGTCATGGCATGATATTTCTTATCACATAGGCAGCTACAAATCAGCCATGAGTGCAGTGGGAAGCGGGTGGGAAAGGTAAGGATATCCATGGGGAGATGGTCTTCCACCCACTAAATCACCACCCAACAGAGGTCAACAGAATGTAAGGAATAGAAACATGCCTTCGGAATGCTAAAAAGTGTTTTTAAATGTTGAAATTCACAGTGGGAAACACTGAGAAAATTTCAGATAGTGATGTGCTCCTTGAACAAGGTCTGAAGACTATTTATCATAATACAACAGACCACTGGAAAAAAAAAGCAAAAATGTGTCTGTATCTAAAAGATACTCTTATTTATGTTTCAAATATTTCCAGTACTAATATTTTTCTTGGTATGAAGAAACTGCAGAAAATATTTTGAGAATCATTTTCAAAGCACTCACAGTTTGGGAAGCATCAGTTCAAAAGATCCCAGTGGATGACCTCTTACCCTGGTCTTGTTCTTAAAAGAAATAAAATAAAGTGAAGCTTGCAAAATAAAACTTGCCAGAAAAGTCCCTGGGAAGCAGAAACTGGTAAGAAACACACGTAGATAAATGCAATGAAGCAGTCCAAGAACATTTTTGCCTCCTTATTGACCTGAGTTCCTCTGTGCCCGCTCTGGCCAGCACAAGCTCTGTGCCTCTGCCACTCTGCTGAGTACACAAGCATGAGCAAGTAAAAGGGAACCTATTTTCGGAACTCGGATTCAAGCCCTTGCATGTAAATGAGCATATCATCTCCCATCAACTTCAAGGAGAACTGGAAATTACTGGGCATAAGGTGCAGATGAAAAGAAGGCAGCTTTTACTGATGGATGTTGAGCTCCTTTGTTTGATCCATGGCATGGGTATGTGGCCAACACAGGAGGAAATCTAAGTAAGGAAGCTAGGAAGAACGTGGATGCCCACAGTCTTTGGTTTATGACTGCCCATAAGCTACTAAACAAGCTGCATAGCAAAAGCAGCATTGGCAGATTTATCCCAGGCTGTCAAGCTCACATTAGAGCACAGACATGGCAGGATTTCATGGTGACATTGGCTACAGAGCAGCTATTTACATATAGGCCTTCAGGGCTACATCAAGGTCCTTTTTGTTTTTCTGTAGTTCTGGCCCTGCTTCTTGCAGCTCTTTCATTTATGTCTAAAAGCTGCTTTTCTGTAAAAGCTGCTAGAAGCCAAGCCAAACACCAGCCTCTGGTTAGTCTGAGGGAACTCCGTGCACAACACAGCCCCAGCCCCTGTGGATCCTTCCTTTCCCATGAGCGCTCAGACCCCACAGCCCATCCCTTGGGGCTTTTCATGCCTGTACAGACTTAGCTTTCTCTTGATGGCACACACATTTCTAGGGAATGAGCTAGTAGAGGAGCATCCACCCTTACCAAGGCCTGCTGTCAGCTCTGGCTCTGCACAGGCTACGAGACCATCCCCAGGGGCTGCAGTCTCCTGGTATTCCATTCCTGGCATGAGCTGGATGCAGCAATAATCATAGAATGATAGAGTGGTCTGGGTTGGAAGGGACCTTTAAAGGTCATCTCGTCCAACCCCTCTGCAGTGAGCAGGGACATCTGCAACTAGAGCAGGTTGCTCAGAGCCCCGGCCAACCTCACCTGCAATGGTGCCAGGGATGGGGCAGCGACCACCTCTCTGGGCAACCTGCATCAGGCTCTCACCACCTTCAGAGCCTTCACTTCTCCAAGCTGAACAACCCCAACTCTCTCAGCCTTCCTTCACAGGAGAGGTGTTCCAGCCCTTTGATCATTATCCCTAGTCCATATTTTACATTTCTACCTTCAAAACGTCAAACAGACCCACAGTTTTGTTTTCTACAGAAGAACCACAGGCCTTTTTTTACCAATACCCGCCTCTTAGATTCAGCCAGCAGCAGGCGGTTTTGCCACGTTGTCCTAGAGATGACTAGAAGCAGATGGAGGGGGGCACAGAGTCGCCCTCATTTTCCATCTGGCACCATCTACTTTTAGCTCCACAGCTCCTTCGGAGGGTTTTAAGTCTCTTGGCTAGCACTGTCTGCTCTGGGGGAGCTGTACCCCCAGACGCTGCCCCCAAAGCCGCAGTGCATCATGTACTGTGCACTCCACAACTCCAAAACTTTCCCAGGCCTTCTATGGATATTTTTATGTTAAAATAAAAGCAGATAATGTAGTGAAGACTGCTGCACGTACTTTTTATGCAGCACATAAAAAGTTATAGGAATTTTTGCTAGCTTTAATAAAATACATTTGAATTCATGTCATTGTGGTGCAGTATAAGACAATAAACCCCAAAATCTCGTCAAAGGGAGATTGTCGCAGAAAATCCCTTTTTTGGCTGCCATAAATGCAGACCTACTGTGTTAGGGAACCATAGAATGGCTTGGGTTGAAAGGAACCGTTAAGGTCACCTAGCCTAACCCCCCTGCACTGAACAGGGACATCTTCAACTAAAGCAAGTTGCTCAGAACCCCATCCAACCTCACCTGGAATGTACAAGCAAAGAGCTCAGCCAATATAGAGATATGGATTTCTGGTTACATATTTGAAATAACTTTACCACGTAAAGAGTTTCTAACAACATGATGGGACATACAGCCTGCATTTACTAAACTACAGCAGCCTTGAAATGCCTGGTTTTATTCTGCTGTTCATAGAGTCAGAGTGGTTTGAGTTGGAACCAATCTTAAAGATCATCTAGTTCCAACCCCCCTGCTACAGCAGGTTGCTCAAAGCTCCATCCAACCTGGCCTTGAATGTTTTCATTCAATCGGGGCAAAAAGCAGTCTGGCAGCCATTAAATATGTAAAGACCTTGTGAAATGACCTCAGCAACAGCAAAAAGCCCTGGTTGTAACTGCTGAGCTGTGTCTGAACAGGACGGTGTGGTAGGATGGACTGTGCTAGTCCTGCAAAGGGCTTCCCAGCCTTGTGATCTGTGTTGTTATCTTCATTGATTAGGATTTTAAACCTATTACTAGCCACAACTACCTTTGAAATTCTGATTAACGTGGTGTTTGACACACGCAGCACTTGTATATTATTTCAACCCAACTAATTAATAGGCACAGTTCTTCAAAGAAATATACAGACAAGACTGAAACCTCATTTTGCTTGCATGAGAGAAGAGACAATTGCAACCACCTTGCATCTTTTCCCACTGTAATAATTGCTGCAAGCATAGACAATACACTTCCTGCTAAGTAAAAAGCAGAAGCCTGGACCTACAGTTTGATTTGATCTGAAGCATCCTCCTCAAGAACCAATTTTGTTATGAAATTTATGTTAAGGATCAGTTTTCAGGTGGAGTTGTCATTATTTTATATTAATTTATTTGTGACATTTCCATCTCTGAATATCAAAACAATTTCAGCTTGATATAATCTCATTGATTTAATAGACTTTAAGGTTGAGTTTAGCTTGGATCCATTTAAGCATCACTGTTCTCATTTAAAAAAACAAAAACCACAAAACCCCCCATTTAAACCTAACCAGTTTACCTTGATTTCTCTTAACGTGAAATCACAATGTGTTAGAATTCTAGAATCATAGAATGGTTTGGGTTGGAAAGGACATTAAGGATCATCTAGTTCTAACCCCCTGTTGTGCTGGTTCAGGCATTTTATGCTGCCAGCAGTTACCTGATCATATAGGCCAACGCTGAACTCAGCAACACCCCCTCAGAAGTCTTCTCTCAGACAGTCCTGCTCATCTACTGGACACAATGGACAGAGATGATTCCCTCNTAACCCTGGCCTCACCCATCACCCCAACCACAACCACCTGGGTGAGGGCAGAGCCACAGACACACAGGTGGGCCAGGTTCTGCCTCTGGAACATGGAGCCAATAAGAAAAACAAAACATTCTGCTAGGTTGTGACTTATTCCCAGGTCAACTCCAACTTGGGGCCCACAACTCAGGCCCCAGCACCTTACCCCCCCTGCCATGGGCAGAAACACCTCCCACTAGACCTGGTTGCTCAAAGCCCCATCCAACCTAGTCTTGAATACATTCAGTGCAAGGGCATCTACAACCTCCCTGGACAACCTGTTCCTGTGACTCACCACCCTCAGAGCGAAAAATTTCTTCCTTACATCTAACTAAATCTCCTTTTCTCCAGTTTAAAGCCATTACCCCTTGTCCTATTACGAGCACGAGCGTTACATGCGCAGATTCAAGTGGCCACTTGCAGGCTTCCACTTCCAGCACATTCTCCACCATTTCATAAAGACCATAATTTCTTTCCTGTCCCTGACACACACACTTGTCGCTCAATCCTTCCTACTACAGAACTAAAACCAGGGAAGCTCCATCCTTGAGCTGGGAAGAGGCAGTGAAATTGTGCGCTCAGCTGAAATAGGATATAAAATGTACATTTTTCAAAAAGATGCACGGTGTTTTAGTCATGTTAGTCCAAAGAGCCACCAGAGACTTAGACAGAGAATACTGCTCTTTGCGGGATAAAGCAGAACATCTGTTTTTCAGAAGGGTTTTTATTTCCCCAATTAAAACAGCAGTCCACTTTTAATGTCATGGATTACAAAAATGTGGGATTTTTGTCCTAATGCTAAGATTGCAGAAGATTTCAGTTAAACCTGAAGAGCAAGAGTTTCTCAGTCTTAGTTCAAGAAGAGCAGTGCAAATTAAACTGAACGTTTAAAACTGCTGCTGTGGGATCTCCTTAACAGCACATCTGTTTATGACACCCCTCCAAAACGTTTTTTGGAAAAATACCATTTGAAAATATTTCTTCATCCTTCTCTTGAGGTTTAAATTTGAGAATTCACAATTTCTTACAACTGGGTTTCTTAATTTTTTTCTTAAAAACTCCTTGTGCGGATTAAACATTTCAGGTTTCTTGTGATATGTGGGAATTAATGTCAAAATTTCATGCTCATTATTATGGGCTATGCAGTTTGAAGACGTGTTTTCCTATTTTCTTTTGTAAAATTGTGACACATTGGACTTAATAAAAAACTCAGCACGAAATATTTCAGAAGAATTTGCAAATACTCCAAGAGTGGAAACATCTCTGGGGAGAAACAGCCAGCAGACTTACAACACCGTGAAGCCAATTAGATAGTTTCTCTACATTTTTGTGAGGTTTTGGTTAAGGTCTGGTGCTGGGCTTTGTGGTAGAACTTTCTGGCAGAAGATCTCAAAGGACTTTTCAGCCATTGATGATGGAATTTGGCCAGATCTCTTTTGAGACTGGGAAAATTTACACCCATTTTCCTTTTCCTTATGTATAAGCTGTGTGAGAAACCTAGCAAAGATGCAAGGTCTCCTCAATGTGTCATACTTTTGTCACAAACCCCTCAGTTGTTTCCTATAGGTGTTTGTGAATGATGGTTAACATTTGAAGTCATTTCATTTTGTAGAAGCCTGATTTCCCACATGTAGGGTTTTTTAATAAGGATAATACATGTTCAAAGAACCCATCAACAGAATCAAGCCTGCAAGTTTCACAGCAGAAAATTCAGGAGAGGTGGAAAGCCAAGGTGGCACATCCAGAGCAGGAATGTCCCAGGCGTGGCAGGGCAGCCTGAGGCAGGGCTATACGTGACTGCCCACTGAAAGGTCTGAGATAAAGACAAATAATCCTGGAGTACTCCTGGAGAATGAAGCAAATGGTGCCAGATGATGACTTCTAGATGCGAAAAGAAATTGAACTCTGTTAGACGATCATTTCTAATGTACATAAGCAATGCTACAAGACGGCTGGTTGGGTGGTAGGCAAATGAAGAAGGATGGCTTCAGGTAACTACTGCTGACTGCGGGTGAGGAGATCCAGGCTGAGCAATGTCAGACAACTACTGCTAAGTGGACATTCGGGGAATGAAGATGAACAATGTCAGAGGAAAACTGCTAAGGAAATGTAAGTCAAACAAAGATTAATAATATCAAAGGATTATTACAGAGACTATATAGGGGAATGAAGATAAATAAAGTCAGTCAGTCACTGAGCAGATATTAGACAAATAAAGCTGAATAGAGTGAGATAAGAAAGATACACAGCACAAACAATGCCTACAAAAGATTCCTTTAAATTGGGTAAAGAAAGGAACGCTAAGACTTGTCTCCCTACAAACAGACCCTGCTTTCCTTTCCTTCCTGTTTTCTGCCCAGATTTCCATTCCATTCCTCAATGCACTAGTTTTTATAATTTCCTCTTTCCGATATTTACATATTGTCATATTTGGCCAGAAAAGGCCTGTAGTTTGAGACTAGATCCTTCTCCCTCTATAGTAGCATTTAATCGGCTTTAATAATGGTGGAACAAAACCACTCTGATGTGACCAAGGATGAAATTTGGCACAATCCGCTTTGGTCAGGAGTAACAAACGACAGAAGATACACGAATAATGAGAAATGCCAAATAATGATACCTGCTGAGAGGAAAAAGAGAAGTTAATTACTATAATTACAGAAGACTCCAAACCAGCATACTGGAATTACATGGCCCATCAATGAGACAGGATTCACCAGTCCCTTCTGATTACTGATCTGCTTGTGTGAAAACTGTGTTTTCAGGGGAAAAAGGAAACCTGATAATCTTTAGAAAAAAGGACATTAGCTGATGTGAATTACACAATAAACAGCCAAGTGGGTAATGACGAATAGATTTCACCTCTGTTCTAAAATGAAGCAGACAGTAAATAAAAGCCTCACTTGCAGTGTTTTCTCAATTCATACATACATTTGCCAGGTTAGCTTCATTGATAAACTTGGGATTGTTTACAACTCTACTAATTCCTTAGCATAAGGATTCATGTGTCCTGTGTCCGTACGACCAGAACATGGTTCAGACTGTATTTCTGCACTGTAACCAGTGACCATTAATGTGTTCTCATTAGATCTTTATGTGCTACAGAATACGAGATGATTGAGAAAATAAAAACATTGTATGGGGAAAAAAAAAAAAAAAATTATACTGGTTTGTGAACTCTTCCTTTGAAGTCAGGGAGCTTATTAGGACATGTGGAAAAAACATGAACTCTTGTGCTGTTTATTTGTTAATATGGCCAAGGTAAAATGTCCACTTTTGATATGTGTACCAAGGCTGTTACTCCAAGTGGGGCGTTGCCAGCTGTGGGCACAAGCTTATGGGGCAAGATAGTTTGCTGACCAGCCTTCTGTAGTTAATAGTATGTCAAAAGTATTCCTTTCTTTGTAATTTAATGATGCATGCATGGTCACTGTTCTGCCAGCACCAAGATGTGACACATAAAGATCCATCTATCCCAAACATTTCATATTTTCCATCGAGCTTACAGTCAATAAGAAACATTATGTCCCGGATTTTAGGCTTTAAAACTTAGTCTGAATGAATCCAGGCTTAAACAGCCCAGGTAAATGAGACAGAACATACAGTTCTACTGTGCAGACAGGATTAAAACGAAACCCAAAATAGCTGTATTAATCATGTATGGGCAAGCGGAAATGTCTGCTGTGCCGGTGTCAGAACTTGTCAACAATCCAAGGTCACTACAGGAAATGGTTCAATTATATATAATCGTCTGCCGTATATTGCGACAACCAAAAAGAGGACTATAAATGACTTACAAAGTAAGCGAGCGTTCTCGCTGGATGCCTAAATGAGTAACTTTTGGTTTGCCATCAGTTATTTAAGGGAGACCTCTCAGTTACAAGGTCTTGCGTGCTGTTCCAACAGGAAGTACACGGCTTAATTTCGATTTTTGGGACACGAGCTTATTCTCATCATCTAATCTGACCTTTCATCGAACAAGGGCAAAGGCTTCCTCCTGAAAAAAGAACACGGTTTTGCTATTTTAGATCATCATTGTTGTGTTTCATTTCGGTTTTGAGCGATCAGTGTTTGTGGTAGGACAACAGTTCAAAGAGTGGATGTTGGAAAGTAATGAAGGGGGGGCATAAGGTTTGTGTCACAGGGGGAACACTGTGAATAAAGGGTCATTGACCATGGGATCCAGGTGAGGTCAAAACGAGGTGGAGCCTACTTTTACTGTAACAATACAAACTAGTTGAGATAATCAATAGGAGACCCAGAGCTTTTCTTGCAATTAGAGCTCTAGGTTCTTTGGAAGACATCAGGTGCTGCCTCTCCTAACAGATGCCCAGATTCAAAGATTACTCCAAGCAGAAAGTCAATTACTATGAAAGAATAAAGATTTTGCAGTATAGGTCAACTGAATGCGAAGTTTTTCTTCTAGATCCATTCCAAAGAATATTTTCTTAGAAATTATTTTAGGTCTGTATCAGCGATGCAGAACACAATTTTACACCACAAATTCTGTGATGATTTGGGCTGAAATAAACTTCCCAAATTCTCTTCCCTACAAAATGTACCGACTTCACATCTGTCTCCTCTATTACGAGGCTTTGAAGAAGACTACTCAAAAAACTTGCCTGTCTGCACCTCCAAAGATAGAGAGGAGAAAAGGTGATTAAAAGGAGTCATGCTTTAGATGATGCTGTCTTTTAATTTCTCATCGTTATACCATTTATCTCTGGAGGACTTTCCCCTTTCTTCCTCACCACAGCTGAAATCTATGTAAGATGAACTTCTGAACTTCTGTTTCATAAAAAATAAAGAAGCTTAAGATATTCTCAGCTTCACTACAAGGAAGACAAGATGCAACATGACCTACCCAGAGTGAGACTTAGCAATGCTTCTGCCCTGAACAAAACAGAAAGTAAAAGGAAGCAAGACAGGTTCAGGTCTTGGTGTGGTTGAAATAAGATGGGATGAAAACCCATTAAAATGAAAAAGTCTTTTGGATTTGCTCTCAATTTATACCAACAAAAAACAACTGAGCCCACTAAGATTATTCTTTCCACTTTCTTATCTTCCTGTTCTGCAGACTCATGAAAAACAAACCAAAACTCAACTGCCCCAAAACCCAATGGCAGCAAAATTTGATCTTCAGCGAGCTGGGAGATATGATGAGCGTTTTCAGAAAAATTATTCACTGTCCACATGGAAGAAACGTTTCATGTTATGTATGTGAACACCAGACATATCTACTGCCACCAAACCTGCAATCTTCAACACCAACAGAGAAGACAAGGCTGCCAGAAAATGCTTGCAGCTGCAAGGAAGCTGTTCCACTCCCTTAGTCCAGCTGTTCTCACCTATCTACAGCTTATCATGAGACTAAAATCCCCATAACTGTAGCTGTTATTATGGAAAGGAGAAAGGTGTTTGTTACAGGAAGATGGGTAGAGAGTGGATGCTTTCAAACAGAGCTGAACATCAGTTAGAAGCAGAGGAGCCTTTATTTTTGGATCTTAAAGAAAACTCTCTAGCTAAGTGGCAAATTGTAATCATCACCACATCGATCAGTTACAAGGAAACGTAATTATATGTATACTTGGGCAAATATATCGTGCTCACATTCCTTCCTCTCTACTGTTGATTCTGAAAAGGCATCTCAATGAGATGGTGTGAGGACCCAACAGTTACTGAACAGCCCTTAACATAATACATAAAAAGAGGTGGAAGCACATAACAGCTTTGCAGATTTTAGGTCCAAAGATTCTTGTTGAAATACTGTGGCCGGATGCTCTTCAAGGGTGATTTTTATGTGAGCTCAGACAACAACTGTTCTCTACAAATAAAGATTTTGAAACGCACAGTATTGAAACGTGGAAATAATGTTTGGGTTTCCAAGCTTTAAAAAAATACTGTCCCTATGTAAAGAAAAATCACAAAAGCACTGACCGCAGTGATGATTCTTTTAGAGATATACTACTTTTAATTTTCCTAAACTCTCCTCTAACTGCAGTGCAGTCCTTTGTTCGCAGTATTTTGTGTGTCATGATTATCACACTCGGGATGAGTTTCAACACACACTCAGCAAAGGGATGAATGATTTGCTGATATTAATTAAAGATGACTGAGAGTAGAAAACATATCTACCTAGTGAAGTAGACCGCAGGCATACACTTTTTCTACAAGTTTCAAGAGAATGGCTTAAGTAACTCATCAATAGATTCTTTTAAGATGACCTTTTAAGAATGAATTTTAGCTAAAAGCGACCTTCTTTGTATCATGTATACCTCAAAGATCGATGTTAAATATTATGGAACTGCTGCACATAGTTCTTTGATATTTGCTCACCTTCCTTCCAAATCTTTCTTTACTTGAGGTTTGCTTTCAGCCAGGAGTCAGATTAGTCTCGGTGACTGAACCCACAGAGCAGTTCCTCAGATCCATAATATATTTGTCTCAGCAGGATTCTATATTGGTTCTCTGCTGCAGAGGCTAAAAACCTGACAACCTCGTTTTCTAGCTTGGGTGTCTATAGCTAAGAACCTTGACCTCTACTTCCACAAATAAATGCCTGGATTGGACTCTTCGGGACTGTTCCCGCATCACAAATATGAAAGACACCTACATTTGATTTCAGTGGGTGCCAAATCAAGAAGATATTTCCCCAAAGCATTAAAAGATGGAATTAATGTCTTGATTACATCAATTAAATCAGATAAAAAGGAAATACTGTGTCACAGAAGTGCAGCTATAGAGTTTCAGACAAGTTTCTTTTGCAAACAATGTTCATATTCCTTCAAGGCACTGCTGGTGAAGTTTTCCTGATGATGTGTATTGAGAAAGAATCAAGATAACTGTTTACTCCTAACTGAGTTTTTATTTTCTGAAGTGTAAGTTTACAGGCAGGCTTCCAATCAATGCCTCTGGTACCAACTGCTTCTCTCAAGAGCACGCTGGGTCTATAAATATCTATTGAGATCCATTTCGTTTCCAGTTGGGAATATCCTGGACCATGTATTAGCAACTGTGAAGAACTGCCTGCTCTTACCATGGCCTTTCCTGCACTTGTGGCAGAGGGAGCAGGATTTATTTCTTAGTATCCTACCCATCCTAAAAGGATTACATTAATATGTCCCAAGTGAAATAGCGGATAAAGGGTATTTGCAGCCATTCTTCCTCACCATTTGTTAACTGTGGAACCTGATTAATAGATTATGAGACTGAGTCATTTGAGTATTTTCATTCAGACTAGTTGAATTTGGAATGGATTTATTTGCTTTCATTGTATACAAGATTTTCTTCCCAACAGACATGTCACTGAAGGATATTTGATAAAAATCACATATTGTCTTGCCAGCGTTCTAATCCCTCTGTTTGCAGGCTCTGCTACGATGGCAGTTTCCTCCTTACCCCATTGTTATTTGCGTTGTGTTTCATTGTTTCCTTTTTGTTTTACTTCTATTTCATATTTTTTACGGAGCACTTCAGAGATTATCATGAGTTGAGGATAAGACCTTGAGATTTTTGCTTTTGTCTGTCTAGACGTAATTTTGAATTATTGTTTAACTTCTCCACTGCTTTTATCCTTTTATATTGCAGGTATAGCAAACATAGCTGTCCTTGTCTTCCTTTCTTTATTTGAGGTTTAATGGCTAGTAAATCAACTGACATTAAAATGACTCTGTGGAATGTGCACAGGTTTAAATGAACCAACGAAGGCATAATGCACCTGATAATCTGAAAACAAGTAATGAAATTTGAAGTGATTTTATTTGGAAAGACGTCTAGAGGTGAAGGTTATTCTGAGTTCTAAAGGGCTGAGTGTGAGGGGGGTTTGGTTTGGGTTTGTTTTTTTTTCATTCATGGTGAAATGCAATTAAAAAGAACAGGTCTTTGTCATTTTAACTGTTATGATTCAATACACCGACTCGGGGCAATATGGAAATGAGAGGAGCAGAGATGCCCGTTCATGTTACGTTGGATGGCCCCAGTGGTATGAACAAGCTCAGCTCGGCACAATCCAAACCTCTGTGAAGAGTGTGCAATCCTTGTGACAGCACCGCTCTTCCCTGCCGAGATGGAAATAAAAAGCTGGTGGCCAAGAAACCTGGGGAGTGGTTCGTACACAGTTCCTTAGGGTCTCAGGGCAATATTGCAAAGGAAGCGTCCTTGGCACATCTTTGTTTGCAGCGCAGAAGGCCAGAGAGGAGCTGTCGTCACTTTTCTGTGCAGAGCGTGTGTGATTCGAGCCACGCCACGCTTTGTCGGTCGCGCTGTCTGATAAGGAGGTCACTGATGTCCTCTCTTCAGATGGAGGTCTTTAGCTACTTATTTTACTAAGCGCTTTACTGAACTTTTCTAACCCGAAGGACTACCAAACAGTTTTGAAAACAATTTATGGGCTGTTTTAAATCTAATTTGCCCTGTGCAAGAGCAACAAGGGAACCAGAAGCATGTAGAGATACTTGAGGTTTTGGGAAGCGCTTCACAAACCTTACTCTGAAACATGCCTTTAGAACCCACAGTTTGGGCCTTCGTGGTAATAAGGGAATAGAACTGGAAGAAACCCCTATTTAATCCCAGTCAGTTTTGTCCTAGAGGGAGCTACTGATGATGGTCCACAGGGGACTGCAGGAACAAGCCACAGTGTTTGTGCTGTAGGTCACTGGGAAACCGAGGCTTTGGACCAAAACTGTATACGAAGCGATCCGTCATCTGTAGGATAGTTTTGCTGTGTGTGAAGAACTACGTTGGGCATTCTCCACCAAAGCAAAATTAAACTAGAATGCAGACCTTGTTAAGAGGTGTTTTCAAGGGGACTTGGAGTTCTTTAAGAGGTGAACATAGCTTTGAAATATTTGGCTTCTAATGGGTGGGATTTCACAGTTGTACAAATATTAATGAAAAAAACCTGCCACAACCCTTCTGCTCAGGAAACAAAATTTCATCATGTTAAAACATTCTTCTTCAAGGGAGTTAGAACAATTTGGGAAGTTAAGACGATATAATCACTAAGTTCAAACGACGAAGCACAAATATTACGCGAAGAAATCTTTGCAGTGAATAGTCTACAGTGAACAGACTATGTGAGTGTTCGTTTTTGGTAAGATCTATTCACTAAAAAATCACCGTTAATGAAGGAATTGTAAAGCCCACTTCTCTGTCACACAGGTGGTAAAGAAAAAAGTACTAAATAACACATTAGGCATTGCAAATTGTTCATTCGGGTTAGCTATTTATACTTCATGCCTTCCTCAGAACCAGCTCTGTCTTTAAGCACTCCTTGCTTGCTTCCTTCTCTGAAGCAGGCATCATTTGTGGTTTAAACTAAAGCTCAGTGTCCACCCATACTCTGTCTGAAGTGAGTAGCTTCATGCTGCATTACAGTTTTGACTGAAGTATAAAAATATCTATCCATTAATTAATTTACTCCTAATTCTTCATTTATCCACACTCTACTTAATAGTCTAGACTCAAAGAGGAACGTTTTGCAGCTTGGGGCTGAAAGGATTTTGAATATGAATTTGGAAGCTTTTAGCCACACCTCAGTGTCATTAACCAAGACATTTACTATTTAATAAATGCCTAATACAATTAAAACCCTTTATTTTTCCCAGGAAAATATTTTTCTTTTTCTCCCATTTATTCCATGGACTTCTAGAACATATTTTTATGTAGATAAATATTCCTCCCATGTTTATTTCATGTCACACCAATGTTTGTTTGCTTTGCTTTGCTGAAATACCTTCAGTCCAAGTTGATTAGAATCAATCCCGTTTTTGTCTTGCAGTTATACAGACATTTATTAAATGGCAAGAATCAGATGATCAATGAAGAAATGGTAGTGGGATTCAAAGCAAACCTTCATAACCTTTGCAGCCCTTTTTACAGCAGGATTTTGAAAAGGATTTTTAAAAAGACCTTTATAAAATCTCTCATGAACAAACAATGCAGATAATACTTGTTGGCAGAAGAACTTGAGAGAAGCAGAAAACTAAATGAGCTATCTGATTCCTGATCCAGTTTTCATAAAATGATCAGCTGGCCTAGAAAACCAGCAGAAAAATTAACTCTGTTCTCTGAGACAACTTTGAGATAAACCAAACTGAATTCAAATTGGGGACATGAAAACATCTTTTCCTTTTCAGCTCATTCAACAGCAAGAGCTATATATCTTCTAAAGAACAAAATGCCACCTTTTCTCTTTCCCTTCTTTTATTCCAAGCACACAGCCATCTAGATTTGTACTTCCAGCAGCTAACAGAATGTGAGCCAAAAACTTTTATGCAGATCAGCTTAGTAGCTCAGAAATGGAAATCTCACCAAAGGAAAAAGAAAAAACAAATGGATATGGAGGAAAAAAATAAAAGGACCAAAGAGCAACAACAAACCATTGTCTTCGTGGCAGAGGGCTCACATCGCAAAGTTCTGTTGTACTGGTGCTGAGTAACTGCATCTCCATCAGACAAATGATTGGTGGGAATCTGGAACGTCTGTAGATCAAGTTCTTGTAGCTATCATCAGTGGCCACTCTTGAAAATCTTAAGCCATCGTGAGTCAAAGCCCAAACAAGCACAGTTAGACAGGTATTAAGCCCTTTTGTTAACTGCAGCATCCTAATTCTGAGCCTGGTTTGTAAAGAGATTGGCCCATAATGAGTCCAGAATCTGGACTACATCAGATAAATACCATCCTCAGGAAGACAAAGAGGTATAAAGTGTTGGAGTCACGCCCAAAGAACTGCTATTTCATAATCTCTGGATTGATATGATGCATTGCAGTGTCTCCTCATCTCCAGGAGACCATGACTTCAGAATACTTGATAGCACCATTAAGCAGCTGTGTAGCACTTAAACTGGAACACAAAAACTCAGGCTGAAACAGTGGAATTAACGGAAGAGAATACAAATTAGCTAACAGATTTATTTCTCACACTGACATAATAAACAAATATTGATGGTTTCCTGTGGTGTAATACATCCTTATTCACTGCTTCACAACTCACTTGGAGCTTCATCATTTTCTCTTCACTGCTTCTAAATGGGTGATTTATCCCATACTTCTCAAAATATTAGTCTGTTTACAGTGTTCAGATAGCTAACAGATTGTGCATCATTGAAGTAACAATGTGGAGACTTGCAATGGTTGAGCGTTGTGCTATTCACCTTTATTTTCTTTTTTTTTATGCACCAGAGTTTTAAAGAAGAGAATTAAAGCAAACTGCATCAGCTTTGTAGTTAACGGAAACATTTTGATTGTAGATCTTTCTAATGCCTTCTGAAGAACTTCAGCATCTCCGAATGCCTGCTACCTTTTGAAAATTATGATTTGTTAGGTGTGTAAATCAGAAAAAGAGCACAGGCTTGTAAACAACAGGAAGAATGATGGGCCCCAAAGTTGTAACCTGAAGTGCAGACTCACATAACGTGGCGCAGTGTAAAACTTGAGTTAAACTTTCAAATGAACAGAGCCCAATTCAAACACAGTGAAGCCCAAACTCTCCTGAAGTTTGGTGTATTCACAATTCAGATGAGAACAGTGACGCTTTTGCCTATCTTAAGCAGATACCCAAGCCCTACCTCTGCGCTTCTCAAAGGCAAACACAGAGAGTAATCACTACAGGAACACCGACTGAAACAGTTACGTATGATAAACATTATTTCTACCTCTTTTCTTTACCCTCAGAATGAGAAATACTCTCATGCATTAAGCTTGTCCTACTTATTTTTCATAATGAAATACTCCAAATATTGAAAAATGTAATAAGTATCTTGGCAGAAGCTGTAGATGGAATCTTGGTATATATAAACTGAAAGAGTTTCACTATGAACTTTCATAAAGCCAGGATCCTGCTCATGGGAGTGAAGTGCCAGGGCGGTTGTAGCGCAGCTCTGGACTTGCACAATCCCACAGAAATTAGAACATTCCTCGTTAAGATTCATAATCGCTACAAAATGAATTTGAAGATTTTGTACTAATTCTGAGATTGAAAAAAAAAAACCTCTCATGTGATATAGTATTATTAAAATGTAAATAATAAAATGCTGAATGCTGTAAGTTTTCTGTGCAGATAGAACAGTGCTGAGGTAGCACAAGTCTCATGGATTTTGATTAAATTATTTGACATTCTTTATTCCATTGTTTCCATCTTATTATTGTAGAATTGCTTACAGATTTATGATTTAATTTCTTGACATTAACACGGAATATAAATTAGAAGTTACTTTATAAAGTAAGCTCTACCGAGATTCGAAATCAAACTCTACATAGATCAAAATACTCACAAGTTGTTCTGTACTACTTGAGTTTTACTAAATGAGTTAAATGCTAAAAAGTTTCTTCCACCCTTTCAAAATTTAAAAGATGAAACTGTGCTTAATTATGCTATTTTGTGCTGTATTCTGATATGTCTGTTAAGTTATTCTACGTAATATGTAAAATGAATCAACTGCCAGAAGGTGCAATTTGCTTTTGGGGCATTTTTGGAAACAACGTGTTAGAAAGCATAATTCACTGTTTGCTTTAAATGAGGGAAAAAACAGATATATCAGTGGAAAGTAAAACTATTTTGACTAGATTATTGATCTCAGAAAAAGGAGCATTTTAATTAAATCTTCCATTTGCAATTTAATACTCCAATTTTGCATAAACAGTCATCGGTGTGAAATGAAATACGTCCGTTAGAGGCACACAAATCACACTGCCTGCAAGTGGGGAGCACACATTCACCTTGTTCACTGTTAGTGAAGAAAAGGGCTGTTCATGGCAATGGGTGGAAGAAACAGGTTCCTTAACACCTGCTTGGAGTTTCATCAGGATTTTCTACCTTGCTTCAAGGGCTGAATTATTTGGCCCACTGAGAAAACTGGAATTAGAGGTAGACTCTTTCTACCATCGTCACCATCCTTCTCCAAGACATCAAGGACATTCTCACCAGTACCTCTGCCTCGAGAGGAGCACAAAGCACAATTATTTTCCTTCTTCACTTACTCCAGGTTGCAGTAGTTGGTACTTCTGAATAGGTTTCTTAACAGGCCCAGGACACAGGTCTTCTGATCTACCCTGAGGACAATAGGTCTCCTGGACTGAGTGATGGAAAGGAAATCAAGATGCGCTGTTTGGTGTTTTCTCTGTCTAAAGTGAAGACTTGCTGCCAAAACCATAATACAGTCACAGGAAGACTGGAGAGCTGCTTCTGTTACTGGTATTAACAGCCCTGGGGGGAGGGAAATATTTCCCTTACTCATCACTAAAGTAGACACGGGAGGTTGGAAAACCTTCACACATTTTCTTGTCATGGTGCAATTTTGCTCATGAAACCCCATTTGGCAGCACCTGCTGGGTCCAGACACCCATCTTGGTCTTTGGCTTCGGCATGCTCTCCTGCTCTAGCAGCTCTGATTCTCTGGCAAACATCTCCAACAATCACATTGGCAGCTTTCCCATCACCTTGGGGTCTGCTTGGCTGGACAGAATTTCTCTCCTGGGTGCCTTTGAAAATTTTTTATCCAGAGGAATATTCCAGTTTTAATCCATCTGTGACTCTGCCCAAAGCCTCGCCAATACCTCTGATCTCTGTGGAGGTTGTGCTGTAGTAATCCTAATTTTTCATGTCCAATTCAGGCAGAAATCTCCTCTGATGACTCAAGTCACGCACAACATCGTGTGCTTCTCCTACAAATCAGTTTGGTGGCTTTCTGGCCACTCCTTGACCAGAGGATCCTTTGCAGTACTGGTTGATTTGATGGACCACTCTTTCCAATTGCCCAGACTCTCACCTCTAGAAGAGCAAACACATTTATATAGCATTGATCCGATCTGTTTCTTGGAGAACTGGGCTGTGGCATGTCTCTCGGAGGCAGACAATTTTATCTTCATCAGCATTGTAGGCAGGTAAATCTGCTTACAGTAGGTGAGTCTGTCCATAAAACATGCAAAAGCAATCATTTAGGACACTGAAATTCTATTGGCAAGAAGTACAATAGCCCAAGGAGCACATTAAGTGATCAACAGGGTCATTAGTGCTGACATTAGTCATACTTCTGAGTTAACATAGCATTGTCTGAAGAGGCAGTGCTCAGGAGATCCCGTTTCAGATTTTCTAAAGCCTGGAAAAACGACACCAGCTTCTACCCAGCTGCATTTTTCATTTTCTTTTTGGACCATGTAGCTAGAGCAGAATTGAATAGAAACTTGCATTTACAGCAGTGAACGTGTTTTGATGTTCACATCACACCAAGACTGCATTAATAACTTTAATGGGATTGCCAGGAGCCCACATAACATCTGTCAGCGCATCTTTGTGCCTACTGTTTGTAGGAGAACCTGTTCTCCCCTTATATATTTGTGGAAGGATTTCTTTACAGCCTCGTTAGCTGACATTCCTGCTGCATGATCTGTTGCAGCAGATTTACTTCAACAAGTACCATGAGCCGCCTGAGGCGCACAGTCCGTATCCATCGTCTGACCCGGGAATCAATGGACACTTTGGTGTCTGCTTTCCCCCTCGCCTAGGAAACCACCCGAGGACAGGAGTTGTGGAGGGACATCTGTAAAGAGCAATAAACAGAAAGCGAACGTACAGTTCAAGCCTTTCCCCGTTCTTTTTTGTATTCTGCAGGAAAACCGATCAATTCCCACAGCTGCTGATAACATGGAACTCCTGCACGATCAAGTTCTTTCCTATTTCACTGAATTATTTCAAGTGGCTATTCCTCCGTGTGCTTTTCCATTTCTGCATAGCTGTAGATTTCAAGCTTTCCTGTGCAGTACTACAAAACATAATAATCCTGCATCTCTCCATCCAGCATAACAACATCTTGAGATTGGCTAATAAATCTCATTTTGAAAAAATAATACATTCCTGAGCCTTTTGATTTGCTCTCTGGTTTTCTAGATTAGATTTCTCCTGATTTACATTGTAATTTTTCTTTTCTATCTATGGGGGGTAGGAAAATAGCTTTTTTTTTTTTTAAGTTCAAAACTGAGATTTACATGAAAAATCAGCAGTTCAATCTTTAAAGAAAAGAATCACTGGAAATCATTAGAGCTATGGTAACATTACAGTAGTGGATATTGTTTTCAGATTCACAGAAATACTTTGTTAAAATGATATTTGAACCCGCTTGCAGGATCCATTCAGAGCCCCAATCTGTTTTTTCTTCTCTTATCTAAATCGTGAACACTTGTGATTAGAACTCACGGATAAACTGAATTGATTCATGGATTGAATCTTTAGAAAGAAGTTATTCGGGGAACTGAGCTCTTTTTCTGCTCGTGGATTGCTGCGACTTGATCAGGATTGCTGCGGATGTATTTAATATTAGCAGCTGTTCACTGAAGAGTTGGGGCTAGACCCATCTCTGCAGATGGCTGTTTGCAACCCACTCATGTCCGTTATTGAATATTCACTATACGGTGTGGAACTGGTCCCCTGACTTATATGGGTTGCTCTTGTCTGTTGACAGACACCATAGAAAAATAACCCAAAAGTAGGAAATACACTTGTTTAGATGGAAATAGAGACATATGCAGGAAGAATACACATACCTCAAAAATACACAAAAAGTTATTCACAGAAATGTTTATGAATACTGAATGATTAAAGGACTCGAATATAGTCAAAACCAAATTGGTCTCTGGAATTCAGAGGAACGTATTCAGAATTTGCTTGCAGCAATCTGAGAGCTCCATTAAGAAACTATTTGAGGCTTCTTCAGTGTGTAACATCCCTTGTAAGATTAGTTACTGCCTATGTGTGCTCATGTGCATCCAAAGGAAAGACTGACTCCTGAGCGAACGCCTCTCGTTCTCTGAGTTACTGCTCTGTGACTTCTGCTGAAGCAATGTCACTTTATCTGCAAGCAACACACCAGTATGAGCAGAGCAACTCCCACCAGCAATCCCACCGCTGCTCCGCTCCCAGTAAGCTCACTCTTGAGCTCTTCTCTCATCTGCTAAGCTGGTGTAGATCAGTGTCACCACTACGCGACATGGCACCTGGCTTCTAGCTTTTAAGATTCCATCATATCCCTCTATTTATTTTAAGTTGAACACAGAAATTACACATCTATTTTTAACGGATACTGCAGCGCTGAGCTGGAAGTGAGTAGCCTGGGAAGAGGCAAATCTGACTTCAGTTCTGCTGGTATTTTCTCCTATGATTGTGCTGGGACTTTAATACAGTTACACTGCTTTAACTCTTGAAAAAGCAGATTTGGCTGGGATTTGTTCTCCTCTTTTGGGGAGTGGTAGGGAAGCAAGTGAGTGATTATTATAGTAATATCTGAAAGTTGCTAGAAATTAAAAATCCAATAACTTCCATTGAAATGGAGGGCTTGAATTTTTCTGCAATTTACTGGAAGTTCACATTGACAACAGTGGGGCAGAGGCTGGAAAATGTGTTTTATACCTCTGATGAATAACCGTGGTATCTGGCTCATACCAGGATAGAACCCTAGCAACTGAAGTTGTCAGATATATCTAATCAAAAAGCAGGAAAAACAGTAAACAGCAGGCAGCACCTCTGGGAACAACTCCTTCCCATGAACAGCAGACAGGGGAAAAATCTTTACCTGAGCTACATTTCAAAGCAGGTTTTCTATGGAAATGGATAGGTACAGGTGGATACCACGACCGCATCTCTCTGAGATCCATATGGCACCTGGAGCCGAGTGGTATCGTAGGGCCAAATCCGCAAGAAACTGTCACCATGGAGGCTACCTAAACTTCAGAAATGTAAGCACTTACCCTCAACAATGTTCTCTTGATATCTCTTATCAAGATGCTCTATGACTATGCGATTCTCCCTTTATTACCATTTCCACGACACATGTCCTGGGTAAGATGGGAGGAAAAGGCAGGGAGAGAATATTGTGTAAAATTCTGCCATTTGTAGCAAAGCCACGTGTGTCTGTGCGCTGCCAGTACCCTTCTGCTTAATGCCTAATTGGTTCCAGACTTGTTTGACATCAAAGAAATGCTTAATTTGAAAACTGGCATTTATCTAAACTATCACCTCTGTACAGTCCCTAATTGGACTTCAAATTTACCTGATTAGATGCCTACTCTTTTTTTTTTTTAATACAGACTTAAATATTTCTGGGCCTTATGCTTGTGTTCGTCAACAACGCAAAACGTGACCTCTATTCTTGAATGTGCTAAAATCAATACATCTAAAATCAATACTTCCATTCAAATCTGAGCTTAAGAAACACACCTCAAGGTTGTATCAGACTAAAAATTTGTCTGGCTCCTTTTTTCAAGTGAGCTTCACTTTACTGTTATTTTATTTTGGATCTGCACAAAGCACAGATGAAAGTCCCCACGCCCACCTCTCACTAACAGCCTTCCACAGCCACGTGCTCTTGTGAAGGATAACAAAAATCAGTGGATTTCAGCTTGTAAGAAGTCATGCAAAAAGCTAAAGGAAACAAATGAATAAAGGGTTTTTTTTTTTCCTCATTCTGGATTACATATGGCAGAAACAGAAGTGATCCATTTATTATTTTGTGGATGAAGCAGAGCTGCCAGCATTATCAAGGCAATACTTAGATAACCCCCATGAGAGAGAAGCAATAAAAAGTGCCCTGCAAGCAATATTACCTACTAAAGCACCATGGCCAGATGGATATACAGCTGAATTTCATAGAGCATCAGTGATAAATTACTTCCAATTTCATATTGTGATTTATAAATATTCTTCAGAGACTAAAGAAAGATCTTCTTATTTTAATTAAACACCATTTCAGTCTTCTAAAAAATAAGGTGAAAATCTCAAGTGCGTCTGATCCAAACCTTTTCACAAAAATTTTAGTTATTAGCTTGGAGAAAGTCACAGTTATGCCTCCTTATCTTTCTCAAACTGGATTTGTTCTGGGCAAATTTTTAACAGATGGTTCCCAGTATCTAATGAATAAAGCAGACCATTACAAATGGGACATGAGATACACTTAGATAAAGAAAAAGGAGTTTTGAAAGAGTGTTTAAAAATACTTCAGAAGTTCAGAAAAATGTGGCGAAATTAGATTCAGATATTTCATAGTAAGCTAATGACTTGAATTAAAACAAGACATAAAATGTTTTTAATTTGAAACGAAACTCATTTAGCATACCTAATAAGCCTTCTTCTCGTCTGAGAGCTTTGCTAGAACTCCTGGAGTAACTGAAGAGCAGCTCACGCTTTCCCTTCATTAAATACTTGTAAAAAAAAATGGAAGCATTATTTCTTTTTTTACTAGACTATAAATAGAGGAGAAACAAAGGAAAATTGAGTATTAACTTGCTATGCTTTACAAAATACAGAAATAAAAATTTTGGGGAAAAGAAAAGGTGACAGAGCTGAGGAGCACTTCACAGCTGCGGGGAAAAAGGGGGTTTTGAGCAGATATTTACAAAATGTCTGTACAGGGCTCCAGGTGCTGCTGGTCAAATGCAATGGGACATAAGAAGTGAAGGATGCTCTGGGACGCAGGTGCTGCTGACACAGGCACGGTGTGAAGGGTGGCTCTGGGGTGGCTGCTGCTCTGGGAACCTGATGTTACCGTAGTACAGGTAGGGATTTTCCTCTAACTTACCCCAAACTCTTTCAATCAAATCTTAAATATTAGTTGTGAGTACAGCACAAAATGAGACAAGGCAATTGCAGGTTAAAATTAAGCACCTTCTCTTTAAGTATCTTCAGAGTATGTAGGACTTAGCTATTATAAAGTGACAACAGGATTGCTTAAAACTCTCTCTTTTTTCAGCCTGTGTTAAAAAGACCATAGGAGACTTGATGCTTTCTTACTGCCTTGTGTAAATCAGAAAATGGGAAGGAAACTGAGTTTTGTACCTGCCATAACTAGCATCCAGCTGTGTCCCCTGCAGCTCCAGGGGAGAAACCATTTCTAAGGTAATGAAATTTAAACTCCTGAAAGACTTTCCAGCATTTGGAAGGACATCATCAAACTACTGAAACTTTGAAATTGGACTAGTGGCTACAGCTCAGCTTCTGTTTGGGAACGCTACAGCAACCTGTGATACAGAGAAGAAAACCTCAAGTTGGTTGTCTATACTTGCTCTGAGGGGGGATTTGTAATTTTTACTTCTAAACGCTGTGGTGCTTCAAAGACCAGGCAGACCTGGGTTGGCCAGGCTTGCTTGCTTGCTGGGAGTGTCAGGTTAAAGCAGTTAACAGTGATAAACCATGGTGATGTGAGTACTCATCTCAGTGTGACCAAAATCCAAGCAGGCAGGAACCCTACTGCTAGAGAGTGAACGGGGCTTTGGGAATTTAACCTTGCTGGCAATTACCATTGCAAACCTTGATTGGCACACTAGATCTTGGGAAACTGTCTCAATTGGCGGGGTGAGAAGTTGCCATTGGCAGTTTCAGGATGCTAAAATTAAGGAGGAAGGTGGAGGTTGTGCAATAAACCATGTTTTCTTCTTTGCTGTTCATCCTTAGGGCAGTTGCGCAGTGTGGAGCTTGCTGGGACCACTTGCTCCTTTGCCATTGCATGGCCTCAGGCACACCGTTGCGCTTCTGTATGTCTTTGTTTCCCCTCCTTTCTCCCTCTGTTATAACACTTTTGGTGTAAGACTGTTGGGTAAGTTGAAATCAGGAGGCCCAAGACCCTGCATAGAGTGTTACCAGGTTGGAGAGGTGCCTCTGAGGGCTCCCAGGCAGCTGGTGGAAAATCCGAACTACAGGGCTTAAGGTAAAGCTTAAACCATCTGAATATGCCACTAAGTGTTTGTGTTATCTGCAAGCGACGCTGTACAACTGATAATAGCTTCTTAGAAAAATTAATATTATGACAGCAGTTATTGTGGGGAGATACATTGCATTTTTAATGACAACAGCTGTAAATTCCTAAAGAGATGCCTGCAAAGCCTGAGAAAGGAAAAAAAGAAAAAGCCAATAGCGCCCTATTTGTCATTACTCCATCTAAAATGTCTTCAGATGAAAAAAAAAGTCCCAGTGTGGTGTGTGGGATTAGAATCTCATATGAAAGCGTATTGACAACGTAACTGTTTTAATCAGTTAAATTATCATTTTGCACAAAAACGACAGATTTGCTTAATAACCTCCCTACTCCAGGGAAGTAAGAAGAAATTGTCAATAAAAGCAATTACAAGTTAAATGAGAGAGGCAAGCACAGACCAGGATGGGCCTTGCCTTTTTTATTTATTTATTTATTTTTGTAATTGCAAATAACTGTCGTCGTGCAAAGCAACTTACCCAGCGCGTCACACAACAGATCAATGCTGGTGGACCACCATTAAGATGGATTTTCTTTTTTACCTAGCTATATTTAAGTGATGTTTCCTGATCAGGACTCTTCCTGTGTGCTGATAGGAAAGCCATTATAGAGAGTGCCTGATAGGAAAGCCATTATAGAGAGTGCCTGAATTGGGAAAAAAAGGGATTTTCACGATCACAGCTTTCAATCGAGGTTTGCTCATCTCCCCCTCAGGATGACTAGTCAAAAAAGACTCAAAAAGATTTCTGGGGAGGCAGAAGTCGTGTAAGATTTTCGAGACTAATAGTAGCAGAAACCCCAACAGAGCCCACTTCCCAGTGGTTCATAACCACAGGTCACCCCAGGAGATGGGAGCTGCTTCTTCAGCAGGCTCCATCCCACCAGTGCCATGGGGGATTTCAGGAAGGGCTGGAAGCTCATTTCAGCCATGCATTTGGGCTGACTGAACTGGAAAAGGGGCAGGGCCATCTGCAACCTGCAATATTATGGTGGAGGGCAGGACTACAAGAAATAGTTAAACTATAGTTTGATAGTATTCAGTGGAGAGGGAGTATTTCTGCAGTCTGTATGCCAGTTGAAATCCATATGGATGGAAGAAAACTGGGCTTCCGGATCTTTCCCTTTCTCCTGAAGTCTTGTTAGAGCTTATTTTACTGATGAAATTGCGTGGGCTGCTAAGGAATATTATTTTTCACTGATACATATATTTTATTTAAATAATAAAGCTCCCTATGAGGAAAGGGATACCTGAACTGAGCAACCTCAGGGTAGCTTGCAGCTAACAAACAGCTAACTTGCAGAAACCTTGAAGACCACAGCAGCAACTGATTTCCTCAGGAGGAGACGGAATCTTCCCCTTGTTAACGAGTCACTGGGTTCAGTGTGAGAGACCACTTCAGCCTCAAAAATCTCAAATTTACAAGTGAGCAGACGACAGAAGTGTCTCAAGTGTTGATGAGTTTATATGCATAATGCACTGAAGTGCAAATAATTAAGACTTGCACTGATCACAGGGCTTTAATGGAGCTTCAAACTTCAGGGTGAAGTTGCACAAACACTTCTCTCCGTTGGCGAAAGCTGCTTTAAGCCTTTTCTGTTGGCTCCTTCCCTGCCTACCCTTCTGTTGCAGCTTGGTCTCCATGGTGCAGATCACACTTGTTTTGGAGGCTGTGCTGGAAGCAGGACAGATGTAATTATCCAGATTAAGAAACTCAAAGCACAACAAACCTTCAGGTTACTATTATTATTTTTTTTTTAACTCTGATAATTGGCTGATCCAATTTACAGCACAGCCCTCGTGTAATGATGAGAGTGAGAAACCAGGCAAAGGCGGTGAGGAGGAGGAGGAAGGGCCAAGACCTCTGATGTTTCAGCCTCAGGAAAACGCTCTCCTACTTCTGGTTGTGTGTTGCCTTCCTAGATGCCACCCAAAACCTTCCTTCAACTCTGTCCTTAAGGCATAGATATGAGGAATAATAGTATCTTTTGTGCACGTGGGTTTAGATAACCTCAAAAGGAATCACATTCCTCAATATCCAGGTGCCTTTAGACCGAGTCTGTCTTTTAATTGCAGTGTGGGTGTTTTGTTTCTAGCTGAACTGTTCAACACACCGGTGTGCAACAAGCCTTAGAGTCAAACTGCCACCACTGTGGGAGTAGCAGGCTCTGTCAGGAGGTGGAACAGGGGATTAGTGGGGTGAGGGGACATCCCACTGCTGCAGCACCTGAAGAACTTTTCATGTGGAGCTGTGGCCACCATCACTGAGCACCACAGCCTGTATTTAACCAGAAGTAGTCCTATAAAAATGTCCTTCTTTTCAGGGTAATCCTGCCATGTGGCTCACAGGAGATGACAAGCAGCTTTGGATGTCTCAGATTCTTCTGTTTCCAGCATATTCAAAACCACCGGAGGATTTTTTCAAGCAGCTCAGAATGAATATGTTGCCGTTGCAGGTGTCTCTTGTGTTTTGTTTTGGTTTTTTTTTAACAAATGAGTTTGCAGTCCACCTGAAGCAGATCAAATGCTACTACTGGGAACTGTCAGTGGGGCTTAGGTGCTTCTGGAAATGCTACTGCTGTGTCTATCATGAGAGCAAGGCAGCAGAACTGACCTGTGCGCTGCAAAACCTGATCGACACTGTTGAACAGAAAAGGGGAAAAATAAATTATTTTTAAATAAAATTGGAAATGAAAGCTGAAAGAATGCTGTTATGTCCCTAGCAAGGAAAAAAGGCACAAAGATACTACCCATTATGACAGAACGTACTGAAAGTCCTGAATATTTGTTCTCAAAAATACAAATGATGAGCTGGCTCAAAGACGTGCCTGATCTGGGCTCCCTGATGATGGATATGTTTCATCACTTTGATTTCCTGTTAACATTTATTATCTCTTTAAATATATGAGGGGGAGGAGAATTTTTTTTTTTTTAAATTGAAGCCTCAAAGTAATAGAAAGCTTGTACAGTTCTGACCAAACATGCTTTCTTTCTTCTATGGAATAACATGAATATGGAGGAGTTGGGCAAAGAAAAGAGAATTTTCATGACCTCAGTTATTAACTAGAGCGCTGTTCTCTTCCCAGCTCCCAGGGCTGTTGGGAGCATCTGCAGCCCCAGTACTGGGACTATGTGTTGTGACACCAGCTTAACCAGTAAAGAGCCTGCTTCACTCCCATCATCCCAAGTGTCCATTATTGCTTCTTCAGCAGAAGTTTCTGCCCCTCCAGATCTTCCATGTTGCAGCTGTAGCTGTTCCTCAACCCAGTTCTGTCAAAAAGATCCAGTTAATTTGAGCACTTTCAATAGTAGAGGTTTTTTTGTTTCCTTTTTCAACCTGGTTGGTTTTTGACAGACTGTGGAACTGAGTGGGCAGGGGAATGAATTACAGTTGGACAGATGGTCCTTTAATTCACGGTGCTATTACTACTTCTATGGTGGTGCTGCAATAGTGTAATAAACCTGGCGGAGATCATCACTCTATTGCAGTAGGTGCTACACAGAGAGATGCAAATAGATCTTGTCCTGGAAAAACTTACCTTCCTACAAAGTATCCAAGAAGGGGGAGAAGCTGAGGCTACATGAGTAAAACGATGCACCTCTGTCATCACCACAAGCAAGAATGGAGTCCAGATCCTGTAGGGAAACCCCAATGTGAGCAGGACCTCATGGTTTTTCAGACAAATTCAAGAGTTTTATGACCATGCTGGCTTCTCTCAGAAGATAAATATAAATTAGAACTCCAGCCATGCTCCCCTCTCAGGCTCAATCAATGCCAAGTCCCTTTTGGGTGATAAAACCAGACCAATCCCTGGCATTGTTCCTAATCCCTTTTCAGGCTTTGCCAAAGCCACGTCTATCCACACTGGATCGGGGCTCAGCCTCACAACTTTGGCACAAGGGACAGAAGCGCGGACATGCGTGTCACTCACAAACTGACAGGGGTTTGTGGGGATGCGGTGGTGTTATCCTGCTGGTGCAGAGTGCAGCGCATCCGTTGGCTGCGGTGGAGATGGCCTCCTGTGCTTGTCTCTAAGGGAAGAGCTCACCGATACTCGCTGCAGGGTCGAGCAGAGCCCCAGCCTTTTCCCTACCTGCTGTACGAGCACACAGCATGAGGAATTGCATGACGTGAAGTGCACGCAACCCAAGCAAACAACAACGTGTTAGCAGGAAGCATTGTCCTCCCGCTTTTACAAAGAGGACAAAAGCACAGAGCAATAACAAGTTAGATTCTCTGGGGTGAGTGCAACAGCTTGACAGTTTTAGTTACCTAATAATTAGACCACTGCTGGTCCATGGTAGAATACTGGCAGAATTTTAAATCATAGAATCTTAGGTTAGAAAAGACCTTTAAGATCATCAAGTCCAACCATTAACCCAGCACAACCAAGTCCACAATTAAACCATGTCCTTCAGCACTGCATCTACACGGCTTTTAAATCCCACCGGGGACTGGGACTCCACCACTTCCCAGGGAAGCCTGTTCCAGGGCTTGACAACCCCTTCGAGGAAGAAATCGTTCCTAATGCCCAGTCTAAACCTTCCCTTGTGTAACTTGAGGCTGTTTCCCCTTGTTCTACTGCTTGTTACTTGTGAGAAGAGGCCAACACTTCCTTTCAGGTAGTTGCAATGACCTATGACATTTCTCTGAAAACTCCTGAGGTCCAGTTAGTTTTCCTGTTATTCTGGATCATGACAGGGTGCTTTCCCAGGTAATCCCAGGTGACAAGCCTTTTATAGGCTTTCTACACGATGAACCCACAAATGGTTGAAGCTTGGTGGAGATGTGTCTATCAGCATGAAGGTAATTAGAGGAGGAGAAGCGCTGGGCACCAGAAGTAGTAGATCACTGTTTCTGTGTTTTGGAGCCTGCCTTGCCCGCAGGGCTGGACTGCCCAGTGATTTATCAGACTACAGAGACTACCATAAATAATAATTAGACAGAAAGCCAGACACACAACTCGGATCACTCTATGGAAGAGTAACATTAAACTGCAGTCCCTCTGCTCTCATCTGCTGTTTGTGGTAGGAACACGAGGAACAACAGCAGGAAGGCTCTTTTGGATCATCCCCTGTGCTTCTCCTGACGGCAGTGAGGAGGGAGGTGCTGCTGCTGGGATCTAGCCTGCAGAGGTTAGTCCAGACCCTCTAACAAGACCAAGAACCAAACTAATTTCTACATCTGCTGACTTAGTTGCAAAGCCATTACTTCCCACAGCCAGCAGAACTCTTCCAAACCTGGCAAAATTAATTTAATTGTATTAAAGGCATGCAAAAATATTAATACAATGGATAATATTCTAATTATCTTTGTTGTGCCACAATTTGGTGGTTTAGGTTTGTTTTTTTAAGTCTTTTTTTCTATGCTGTTACCCACTATATAGAATTACCAGAACGTATTATCCTGCCCTAATTACTGATTGATCATTTCTTCCCTATTCACAAATTGCCTGACCCCAGGAAATGGCTCCGTGTTATCAGGGAAGAGGTTAAAACTTGATTAGATAAGGACAGGAATTTCTTTGACAAGTATGTGTACCTGGAATATCAATCCAGATACATCAATGACTAAAAAGGGAATAGGAATAACCACAATAAATATAATATCCCAACAGCTTACTCTGTGTGCTTTCAGCTGTTTTTCTCCTCGCATTTGTATTTAATTAAACTAATACTATACGATGCTGTTAGCAGGGTTTCTTATTCTTCCTTTGATAGCCTCAAAGCCAGTAAAATAGGCTGTGGTGGTTGAACAATTATGCAATTAATGGTTCAATGCGGTTGGCAAGGGTGTTGCTAGGGAGATAGTAAAAATGATTTTTTTTTATTAGTGCTGTAATTCAAGGTGGGTCCCAAAGAGTATTGTAGTTTCTGCCTTGTTTGCTGTCATCTCTGCTCTAGATGTCAAAGCGAGAGAACCTTGTTCGTGTTGGTTTGAGAGCATGAAGGAAGTGGAACAGAGGACATTTTAGTGTATTGATTTTTCACTTGTTTTTTCCATCTTCCTACAGCATTTTCTGGCCTTTGAAATTTTCTCTATCAATCATGTTCTTTTTCTTATTGTTGGAATAGTAAGAAGATGTTCTATATAAATGTCTTTCCCTCATTATATAATGCCCTTAGTCAGACTGTAGTCTATAATTATTTTCTGCTCCTACTTTTGTCTGTAAACACCACCATGAGATTTTCTCTTAACTCCTTCACAATAACACGACTGGGATTTTATTTCCAAGGGTTATCAGCTGGGCAGATTTAAACACTCCTACCTAGTATGAGATAGCACATGTCTGTCCGTGACTGTTGGAAAGCTCATGCTTAGCAGATGCTGATTATAAATATTTCCAGCCCAGGAGAGGTTTAGACACTTCACGCATGAGTGCTTGGTAAGACCAGCAGCACCCACGACAGCTTTGCTGGTCATTACCTCCAGGGTTGCAATATCTCTGTGTCAGAACCACAGATGGACGTGCTGCCAGATCTGTGCACCACAACCACGGCCAGATATCTCTGCTTCAGGCAAAGGCTCCACTGACCTCCTCACGCGGCAGAGTGTATGGTTTGAAGTGAACAAGTTCAGACTATGAATGAACTACGGTAGGCAGAGAGGCCTGTAAATATGTATAGGGGAATATAGGTGATGCTATACTTAAAAGGTGTCTTAAAATACGTTTCCACAGCATTGCCCAGTCACCTTTTGGTCGAGATGTATATTGAGGAAGCCATATCACGACGCATCTTCAAGCTTAACCTTGCAATTTGCATGACTTTGACCTTTGGCTGCTGGTATAATAAAATTAGTGAATCCATATGGATGTAAGAAAAGGTAACAGATACTCTACAAACAGAGAGTGATGTCTCTTGCACACCACCCCACCCCAACTAGCACACCACGCTTCACAGCGTGGGGCCTCATAAAAATAAACTCTCCGCATCGCTATTGGCAAGCAGTGCAGTGAGAGGATGAAAGCAGGCCGGTGGTCCCATGAAAAGGTGGATATTTGCTTGAGTTTCCAGGAAAACTCTGAAAACTTTGGAGGAATTGGTTTCCAAGTAAACTCCCTTATCGCTGACCCACATTACATTTGCAATTCCACTCTCGCAATTAGCAGTGAGCCTCCGGGTGAATGGCATTTAACTTAGAGGCTTAGAGGGACTTGTTTGCTAGATTCTGAGGCTCCTGTGCAAGGTCTGTCGTGATTCTGTGTTTTAATGACATGTCAGAGCAATAGCCTGGGGCAACAGAAATCCATGGACATGGGGATTCGGTGCATGTAATGTTTTTACTGGATTTAGGGTATTCACAAATATTTCCTGAGAAATGTGTCATATTTTCCAGGATACAAAGTTCTCCCTTCTGGGAAATGGAATTTCTGTTCTCCCTCTAGTCCTGGGAGACAGACTAGAGAGTGAAAATGTCTGTGTTTGGACACTACAACCTGGCAGAACTGAAAAAAAACAGGTTCACTCCTCAGGAATAATAACAAAAATCAAACCAACAGAAATAGGATGGATGTGACCCTGCGGTTCCCCCTCACCCTCTATTCCATGGGCGTGGAGGACAACTAGTATAGTTTTGCCAAGGTGCTGTGTGAAATCTGTGGCTAGGCTGCCACGAATTTGTTCTCATTTCAGAATTTGTACGCCCACCAGACCAACCTCCTGATCCCGCTCTCGCTCTTTTCCTGCTTTCATTAGTATAAGTTTCAACCTCATCGTTCGGCACGATCGGTGTGGATGCCGCTGGCTGAAGCACCTCGAGTCCCTGATTTAGAGCACTGCCTGGGGGCCACGGGTTTGATGCTGAGCAGATCTTATGTGATTAAATAAATATGCGGGTGATGAGCAAAACCCTTGTGTGGATGCGCGTCTCTGTAGGACTGTGCTAATGACGGGTGAGTCATATCATTTAGACTAATCCATCATGCCTTGTGTATCTGTTTATTAAGCTAAACAGCTTCCTTCTGCTCCTCTTCTGTGTTTATACAGAGATGAAGTTACAGGAGCTAAAGGAGCACTCAATCTACAGAAAAATATGGTGGGATAACACCACAGGGCTAGTCTGGAGGTAAATTAAATGAGCAGGTGACTGCACTATGGTTATGGGAGCAGCAATGTTGTCTTTTTGGTTTTTCCAAAGAACAGGAGAAGTTCATAGAGAATTTGGCCCTTTTACACCTCTGGAGATGGTCACGTTGATTTCAGTTTATGAAACCACCCCTGGAAAGGGCCGTATGTGGTACAGCAAAGCAGAAAACAGTGACTTTCAGGTTTGTTCCTTTAAGACAAGCAACTTGTCTGAGCAACAGAAAAAACCAGGGCATTATGGCATCTGGATTTTTTTGCAGGTATTAGGAAGACAATTCAAAGAGAGACTTTGCTGACTGACAAAATGTCCTGCAGCATAACGTTGAGGATGCAGTGTAGTTAGACACCCGGCTCACTGTTGTTCACCCTCCATTTCAGGGGTTTTATTTTCATGGCTCTTCTTCTCCTAAAGGTACCGGAGAGATGAGAAAAAGAATCACTGAAGGACAATTTGGTATTTGACTCACAGGGATCTGGACAATGTGAAGATGACTAATGCAGCTATTTCTGTTGTAAGAAAATACACAGGGAGCAACCTTACCCTTGATTCTTTCTAACAGAGCTCAGTGGATGCATAGATTGTTGAGTTCTTTGATTTTAAGCATATTTTTTCAAGAGCTGTGAGCAGAACAAGGCCAAATCCTCAGATGATGAGCAGAATCCTTGCATGGATGAGTTTCTCTGCAGTGCTCTGTAAATGACAAATGAGTCACATCATTTTGACTAATTGATCTTGTCTTGTGTATTTGTTTATTAACACAAAACCACTTACGGCTCTTCCCGTTATGCATTTCTATAGAAATTCAGTTTGCAAGCGGTTAACAATCAGGTTTCTGGTGGACTGGAATGGTAAGGAATAACCCCACATTTTCAAGTGGTTTTGTGCTCATGAAATGAAAACAGTTATTTTTTTTAACAGCAAGCTAAATTGTGACTTGTTCCTGGTAGTCACTGCTTGGGGTGACCAGAGAAAGAAAAGCTACGGACATACTAGTGTTCCCAAGCTTTTGGACTAGGCTTTCTGCCGTTACCTTCAGACATCGAACTGCAGCACTGCACCTAACTTAAGAGCTGGTTGTTCCACACTCCCTTTTCTCTGGTTTTCTCATTTCTGACACCTAGAAGCACTTTTTTTTTTCCCTGAGGTCAAACTGGTGGATCTCCACTGGCCAAATGGATGTCCAACAGCTTCTTCCCATCAGCTCCCAGGCCACAGGTGCCTGCCAGGTTTTCGGGCTGCGCAGGGAAGGCAGATGCGGCTCAGGCTGTTGTTGTGGTACACTAGGTACTGCACCTGCTCTGGCAACTACGGGCGTAGAGGGACAGTTGGATGCTCCTGGGGTGTCTCAGCCCACCTGGAGGTTGAGTTGCCTCTAGGGTGACCAGTTCTCTTCTACATGACTTAGGAAAGATGTATCTGCCAGGGAAGGTGCCCAAGGTTAGGGATACCAATTCTGGTTGTTGTCTCTACCCAGACTCATCTGGAGCTGAACAGCGCACAAGTATATATTGTCGAGGAAAGACACGTCATAGGCTAAGCTGGAAAAAACTGGCAGCCTCTTTTCTTGCATGCTGTTTGGCAGGACAACAGAGCATTTGAGAAGCACCACAAAGTCTTGTCAAACAGGTTGTTAGGAAGGTAATGGGTATCAGATAATAGTTTTCCAGTTTTGAACCTTTTCCGCCCTCCCCTCTTAAAGAGTATAAAAAAAAGTGGTGGGAAGAATTTACTATCCAATGCCAAAATCAAGACACAAGCAAAAAAAAGCCCATGGAATAAAAAAGCAGCATGACACTCCTCTCTGTATCTTCTTTTTCTTTTGATTATTCCTTTCAAATGACTGATATATATAAAAGCTTCCAGAACGAGTTTTGTTCTCTGGGTAGCTAAATCCTTCAGAAAATAAAATTGCTTTCCACGATGGGACATCTGTGACCAAAGAGGTTTTAAACCTCTCCAACATGTAGTATCTTTCCTAATGTGTGAAATGGTTAAAAAATGTCCACAAGCAGAAAGTAAAATCAAAGCCAAGGTGTTCAGAGATAACTGTAATCCTACGTGGAGCTCAAGAAGTAGAATTAAGCAAGTCTATTTAACTGTAGAAGCAGAATTAATCTCAGTACATTTAAACACACGTTGACGACCGAATTGGCTATCGCAAGCTACTGGAAAAGAACTGGAGATCAGTTTTCTTTCATGAATTTTTGGACTTTCTCATCAATTAATCAGTCTAGAGACTTAAAAGCATTACCATGGATTCCGAAGCTAACTGAATTAAAGGGATGTGAGCAGTTTACAAAGAACAAGCTGTACATACTCATTTTCAAATTCATATTTCTTCCATAGAATGTGAATGGAGAATTGAAATGGACTCTGATGCCAGATCTATAATAAGCCCAGGGAAGAATGCAATGGGAGGAAAACACAACGAACTGTGTCCTGTGCAGATGTGAAATACTGTAGCCCCTGCTCTGTTGGGCTGGTTTGTAACTAGAAAGGGCCAGGTTCTTGAAATCATTCACAGCAGGTGCATGTTGGCTGCCAAGTTATTGCTGTAGCCTTGGGATAGGATCATGCAGCATAAACCAGTATTCAACAGGAAAGGAAACTGCAGAAAAATATGAAAGAGATGTCAGAAAGACTCAGTTTGAGCCATTAGATGATTTAAAGAAGGTATAACATTGATGAGAACTAGCCAGAATAGAATGTGTCTCGTTGCTGATGTCAGATGTAAGAAATGTTTTCCCATCGCTGGTTCCTACCTGAGTGCAGCTGTGCTCACTGCCAAGCCCAAAATCAGTTTAAACACAGACTCTTTGACACTAACCTTGATTCCTCTATCATGAAAACGACTGAAGATATTATTTATCTGGAAAAGTCCAGAGGAAATATTTTCATCTCAGTACCTGGTATCACAGGGATCTTTCAACACTAAATACATTTGATCAGCTTAAGCAGAAGTACAACAGGAGGCAACTGCAGTCCATAGCGGACTGTGCTCTTAAGACACACAAAGCCTTTGGTGAACAACTTCAGTGTCACGTAGCATCTTCGCAGGGGTACAGTATCCATGCTGCCCTTGATGGCCTACAGCATATCTGGATAGACAGCTTCCATGAATTTTTTTCCACCAGTTTCCAGTGGTTTCTTTGGTGGAGAATCCTGGCAGGTCATTTCCATCCAGCTTTAATATTGCTGTCTAAATTATTAAACAAGCCTTCAAATATTAAACAGTTAACATTCTTTTAGTTGTTAAACTTGTATCAGAACCACCTGGAAGCCACGGCGCAGGCTGTACGTGTGTGTACCCACGGAGCTGGCTCTGCTCTGTGGCACACACTCAAACGCAGAACCTGCCTCCCCATCCCTCACCTCTTACAGCTCCTGCTCTGCACAAAGGGAAGAGCTTTCTTTTCAGAATCTGTGACTTTGCTATTGATCGTCTCGGAAATAAATCCATGTCAATGAGGCAGATCAAAGGAATAACAGACAGGTTGATGTCAAGGGGTTCTTTTTTCCCCCCTTTCTGTTGCAGTTTTAACTAATGCGATTCATTAAAATTGGGAGGTAGATAAATGACAAAATACAGTTTCACTGTTAACTTCTCAGGGCCAAATGCTATCCCTGTTCATTCCCTGTGCTGGAAACAAAGGAGCAAATAAAAAAGCATTGTGAAAGGAGAGCTAAAAAGAGATAACGGTGTTTAGAGGTGATGTGTCCTCGCACTCCCTCTGCCTCCTTGGCATTGCCCATGAGGATGACGCCCCATCCATGAAAACATTCCAGATCAGAGCGGATGGGGCTCTGAGCAACCTCCTCTAGTTGCAGATGTCCCTGCTCAGTGCAGAGGGGTTGGACGAGATGACATTTACAGGTCCCTCCCAACCCAAACACGTCTATCATTCATTCTATGATTCCATGTGCCACTGCAGCTATAATCACCGGTGAACTGCATGCTGAGCTGGTCACCCTCCTTCCAGGAAGCAATGGGGAAGAAGGTGCAATGAACGTTTGCAAACCTGGCTGTAAAAATAAAGTTGTTTGCCTGAGCTCAGCTGCAGACCCTGCTTTCTGCTGCCGCAGTGTGATGGTGGCACGGTATGGAAAAGCCCCAAAGCTTTGTTTTCTGACTGCCACCCAGCTGCTGAGCTTCAGCAGTTCCGCTGCGCTTGGTGTCAAACCCACCCTCTGAAACGGGATAAGAAAGTAAATATTCAGCTCCAAGTGTCTATACTTCTAAGGGGGAAATGACATTTCATAAATACTCAACTACGCTGTTCTCAACATCCAATTTTCTATATTGGATTCATTTCTCAAATCTACTTACTCAGTTCCGAGGACTGAAATGCTAATCTAACAAGTCCTACAGTTTTATAAGCAGCATGTAGCTTTTCATTTAAGCTGACAGTTGCATTTAAATGACCCTGCAGCTTTAGGGCATTGAGGCAGCCATTATTTCATGATAACATTTCCATACAATAATAAATAATTCTATGCATGATAACTCTTGAAAGGAAATAATGTGCGTATGGTATGGCTGGTCTCAACTGTTGAAGGAATATGCGCTGTTATGAAAATTTGTCAATGAGCACCACAGGAAACCTCTGTTCCCAGAGGCCAGATATCAACTGTGCAGGAAAACCGAGCTGTTCCTAATGATAGTTTCCTATTTCCCTCGCCTGCAGAGAGGCAGCCTTTTTGACCTCTGCACTGGGGCTCCCAGTAAAAAATTCTAATTAATGACAGTTCTTATAGATTTTTAGCATTTGCAATTTTGGAGCCAGCTAAGGCTCTGTTCAGTGCACCACTGAGCAGTTGTCAGTTGTTAATCAGCCGAAGTCAATTAGTGTTCTCGTTATGGATTTGTTCAGTGTATGACAGCACTGGATGGCTCTAAGGGACTAGAAAGCAGCTGAAAAATGGGAAAGAAACATTTCTAGATATTCCTTGGGTTTTTTGCTTCAGATGCTTTTGAAAATTTTCACCACGGTTTGTAAACTGAAAGTTATAACCAGTCCTAATCAGCCATTTTGTTTAGCCTTCCAAAACCACTGGCCAAAAGCACAGGGCAGTTGGTTTATCCTTAGAACGGTCACCTTTTTCACTCAGGGGTCACCTGCAGAGTAAGGGATTGCCCAGGGGATGAGCATGGGACCACCACAGTGCTTGCAAAACACCTCTGCCTCACTGCTCTTTTGTCTGGTCATCTATTGTCACCGGGTATGGACTAGCCCTTGGGCTACTGGGGAATGTGGCAGGGCTCCTACGTATGGACAATGGGCAATAAGGGCAAAAAAAGCCTCCTTTTTGTAAGAAGTGTGAGGTAACATCATCTGGGCTCTTAGATGACCTTCTTTGAGGCCAAGGTTGGACTAGAAACCTCCTAGGAGAAGGGCCATTCATGACTTTCTCAAACTCTAAGAAACATGTTGTTGCGTGTGAAACAAAATGCAGGTGGTTGTGTTTCTCCATCTCAACTCTCCCCTTCCAGGGCAGCACACACCTCAAATTAATTAACTTAATTCCTTAATATTTTTAAGAAATGAGCTTCCACATTTATAAAAGTGGAAATTTTGGTTTAAAAGTTTTGATTTTGTTCCCAAGTTCATCTGTTTCTCTCAGAAGGTGTATTCCACAGAGCACTGAATATATGCGTGTACACGGACAACGGCGATTCATTAACTGGATGAAGTGTGGGGACTTTCTTCTGTTTTGTTGACACCTCCTTTCATATGGAAAATCCAGTGCCAAGTTTTCATCTATTCATGTTGTGTCACCTCTTGTAAAAGTCAATATGTCACTATTTTCTGTATGTCAGCTGAGACTGATGGGAGTGCTGACTTTAAAGACAGGTCAGAAAGGCACTGGGAAAAAAAAAAGCAACAACCTTTGCTAAAGCAGAGTGATGCTAAATGTCACAGAACAAAGATTTAGATGCAATTTAGAGAGCCGACATGCAAAATGTGTACACTGTGGAGTTCAGAGACTTGGTTAAAATGTAACAAAGGCTGTGATATTATACCCAGATACCTTATTACTTCCTCATTCTCTTCCAAAGCTCAAATACATCTTTTAAGGCACTGAGATCTCTTTCAGCACTACTGAAGGTCTGCATCATGTAGTGCAATACTCAGTGGCATTTTGCAAACCGTTGATCAGCCTTTGCCATCAGCTGGAAGTGTATCTGCTCGTACCCATTTCAGGATATTCTCTCTCTTTATATCGGCCCATAATCCCCGAATGGATTCAGACTAAAAGTCTGGCTTAAAGCTGCACTGGCTACCCAGACCGTCATTAGAGCAGCCTAAGGAGAGAGCAGAGGCACCGACAGGATGTGCTTCAGACCTGAGGATGCTGCACTGGCATTGGTCCCACTTCCATTCCCTGTCTCTTGCTATTTTTTACAATTCATGCACTACCATAACGGTGCAGAGCACTACAGAAATCCATACCGCAGCTTGCCTTTCACACGCCGAAAGTTTAGTTTGAGAACCGAGCTGGAAGAGTCTGATTCATACAAGTAATTGTCATCACAAAGAGCTCTCCTCCCTGCAGTGAACCGGATGGAGGAATTAGGATGCAGCTCTCTCTGCCTGTCACTCTCTAGAGGTCACTATTTTGGATTGATGAATTGTGAACCAGAGTATCTGCCTGTGTACAGTTTAAGACCTGATTTTTTTCTGTTCTTTCCTGTGACCTCCATTGTTATGCCCGTATTGTTACTTCAGTGCTGGAAATCAAAGGCAAGCACAGACTAAAAATACTGTGAGAAAAAAAAAAAATTAACTTTAATAACTTGGTCTTACCTTTGCATTTCAAAGGGTCTGTCACATCATTTGAAGAGCCACACGTTTTTAGAGATAATGCCACCTATACCAGGGACACTATTTTATTCATACCCCCCAAAGATATTGATATTTTAAACTGCATTCAAGTGAAAATGTAAGTGAGCAAGATACTCTCCAGCCCAGTAATGTGCTGTAGAATCCTTCAGTTCTAGGTCACTTGATTTTTTAAATATATGTATGTATATGCATCAAATATATACAGCCAAGCCTGGAAATGTCAGAGAAGCATTGTTACCTGGGTGTTCAGTGCCCACTGTGGAATGAGTTGTCTTGTTTTCCTCTGTGCTTGATAGAGACCTGTTCCTGTCACAGATCTGTCATCCCAAGTGTCGTGAACTGACAGCATCTCTGCAGAGAGGCTCGTGGGTCGAGGACAAGACACGCTAGAATCTCTTGCTTCTCTCAGATGTTCCTCTGGTCTGAATGAATCGCATGGAGGACACAAAGGTGGACTCCCTCCTGGAAACACGCAAGTGGAGATCTTCATCACAGACCTCAAGGCAGCTGAAGGAGCTTTCTGGTCAGGTACGTCCAGATTTCTTGCGCTGGGAAGACAGATTTCCTTCACTCATCACTTTCCATGGCATCTGTTTCTCGGAGTACTCGGGACTTTTCTCGGATTTACACACAGGTCTTGGTGCTCATAGAGGAAGCCTCATCATTTCACAAAGGTTTCTTGGATAAGGTATGATTTTATGAGATCTTATTTATAGGTGGGTGATGTCACTTCTAGTTCCATGCTGCACCTTTTTTGGAAAGTATGAAAATAGAGTAAACCTGTCAAAACCATTTAAAACCAAAAGATTCTACTATTAGCTTCTTCTGATATTCCACATTACTCCCGAGGAACTTTAAGGGTCTTATATCCAAGATTTTAAGAACTCTGATTGACACAACGGTTTGAATAATTGTGAGTGACAGTCCTAATTATTTAAACTATTGCACTGTGTAGCCCCACCTCCCCTTTAATGGTTCAGAGAAGAATATATGTATCATATTAGCATAAATTTAATTTATTGTCTCATATAAAATGCAAGTCAATAAGGCTAAACTTTAAATATCATTCATTTAGTTTTTCATGCAGGGCAAGGACTTTTACCAAGAGTGCGTGTTAAACAAATCAACATAAATCTATGAGTAATTTGAATTTCTCTATGAAAATAGAGCACAGTCCTTCTAAGTGTCCTCTTCAGGGGTCTGGCTGGTGCTGGTTTAGGAATTCTAAATTGCCTGTTCTCTATCCGCTGGTTTTCTCAAATGTAAGGTGATGCCTCCCTCAAATTCTTTGCTAGAAACCCTTATTTAAATGCATTTTGAGCTCTTTAGCAATGCCAGGGAACACTAACTGAGAGTGTGAATCCCCAAAGTATTTTCAAACAAAGACTAAGATCTAGCTTCTAATTTAAGGCTGACTGATACCTTCACTCATCTGTAGGTGATCTGTTTGCTTCCTTGGGACAATTAACCCAACCGCAGCTATCACAGCTACGAGTGTCAGCAACCAGCAGCGTATCAAAGTTTCAGAGGTTTGCAGCCTTCAATGCTCAGACCACCCCTGTAACTCGCTGCTCTCCTGTACCAAAAAGTTCCCCTCAGAGCCTTGTTTTCTGGCAAGTCTGGGAAAATAAACACGCTTTGAAGTACGCCCTGAAAGTCTTTCCAAACTCTAAGTCAAGTGTGACTTTCTACGACATGACAAGAGTTTAACATGATTCCTATGTTTATATATATATATTTTAAGTCAGAGTTCTTTCTTTATCATAGGTTTTGAGAAACAAAAGTCTCCTGCCTTTGATTACCTGGGAGAAAACATTTTACAGATGCCTCTATAGAGTTCTAAGAGTTGTTTAAAGTCATCTGCTTTTTTTAAAGATGGAAGTTCAAGGGAAATTATTTCAAAGAACCTCAGAGGAGAGAAACAGAAGTTGGCATATCTTCTCATTTGTATATTCTTTAGCTCTTATTTGAAAGAAGAAAAAGTTTTGTTGTTTTCTATAGACGGAAGAACTGAAATGGAAGCTGCCAAAAATTTAAATCAGCTCCGAAGGAATGAAGACTTGTTCTGAAATCAACGACGTATTGTCTTTGCTTTGTTTCAGAACTGGACCTGGATATAGATAGCACAAATGGAACTGTAAGCAGATAAGGGCAGAGCATAATGGATAAGCCTCTTCAACATCATCAACTCCATTAAACATGCTATTCAAGGCACTGGAATACTTCAGCAAGACTGAAACTTTCATGAAAAATGCTGGGAAAGTGTTCTTTTGTTCATTTTCTTACCAGTTTCAACTCTACATTACCATCTACGTTCCAAGTACTGTTTTGTCATTATTAGCCTTTTCTTGGAAGCAGATGGAAATGCCCAATAACATCTAGGAGATTTTCTAGAATTGGAGCATAATTTCTGGTTGCAACTTGCTTCCTTAATGTGCAAATAACATTTCTGGAACAGGAGCAGTTAGAAGCCAGATTCTGCAGTCCCCTTCACCAGGAATCAATTGGCCTTTGAAACAAGCCCTTTGTCTGGGAGTTTGCTGCTTCTCTTCAGGGCTCCGTCTAGAAACAAATACTGCAAAAAGGCTACACCTTTCCTGAAAAATGTTTCTTTTATTTATCCACTGAAAAACATAACCTGCAACAGCAGCCAGAGACTTTATTAAGTCTGTAAGAGGTCTCTCTGGTCATGCTTAGAACAGCATCTGAAATTATTATATCATATTGAACTCACAAAAATAAGAAAAAGCTTTAATTAATTCAAACAGATTGATAGTCTTTCATTTACCATTTGCATGCTTGCACTTCCCTGATCTGTGGCACCTCCCGTACCATTCACAGCAATATGACGTGATAATTTCAAACAGGATGAAGTGATTATACTCTCTAATTTAGAATACAGCTGCACCATGGGAAAGCAGATTATCAGACAAAATGGTGTGTCACCTTAATTCCGGAGAAAGGAGAATTGTATAGATTATTTTTCCTTCAGATCTAATATCTGCTGTTCACAGTAAGTGACTGTATTTTCTGCTTGGTCATAGTTAATTTCCTTTCTGTTTTTGACATATTTTCCTGATTTTCATAAAAATATCCTGCATTATTGTATTATCTATAAAGTCAAGTTCTGTTTAAAATTGTCTCTCAATTTTATGTATTTGTGTCTTCATCCAGCTCCACTTTGTCTTTTTTCCCAACGTATTTAGGGCTCAACGACTTAAGAATCCTCTCCAGAACGCTTAAATGGAAGCATTTGACAGCTCATTTTCGTTCTCTCTAATCTAACCTTCTGCAGCCTGCACATGAGATCTCTGCTTCTCCACACCTCTTGTCTAACAGCCTGGATCAAGCCAGACACTCTGTGGATTTAAGTTGTTGAAAGGCAATCGTGTGTGTGCCTTTGACAAACATGAGGTAATTGATTATGATGATTATAATAGTGATTTAAGAATGAGAAGTTTCCGAAGACCATCCTTAATTAGTTTACTGAATTGTATCAGCAGACCAATATCCAAAGAGCGTTTTTGCTCGGTGTCCTCACTGCGTGCTGTCTTCCTGACTCTCATACTCACCATCTTGCCCTCTTGCATTTGATGTTTGAATCAATATTATCAGGAACCTGATCTGGTTGCCATTGAAATGACTGCAAACTTTCTTTGTTTCGACTGGAAACACGACCAGCCTCAGATTTTTGTCTTTTAATGAACAAGAGGTTTTAAAGATGAGTCTCATTATACCTGGCTTCATTTGATCTGTGCAGTGACCTTTTCTGGTGCACTCAGGGACACGTTTCAGAGCCTCGCTGGTGCAAAGGAGAGCCCTTTCCATGGGGTCGAAGGGAGCAAAGCAGCAGCAGACTAAAAAAGCCAGCTCTGAGGATGTCCCAAGAAGAACAAAGAATACAACTAATTAGATTACTTTATGGCAGTGTTTAATCTTTTCAAATTAATTGAGATCTGTTTTCCATCTCCCTCCCCTGGTGGTTTCTCTCAGCTATACAACATCAGGGTATTCTTTGTAGATGTTGTTCCCAAGACGGAATAAAACCCTTGTGAAAACGCCTAAATATCAGACTTTGCTAATCCACTTTTGCAGATTAATGTCGAAACGGAGTTGTAGTATCTGTCCAGCCAGCGTACCCAGCATTCTCTCTGCTGTTTTCAATACACCTTCATATAATCACTGGTCCCAAAGAAAGGATTAGTCCGTCATTTCTTAAGATTAGTTCATCTTCTTAAATCCCTTTTCAATAAATCTTTGAAATTAAGACAAATGTTATAAATAGGGGATTTAATTAACAATGTCGGTTTTAGTGTTTATTTCCTTTCAGGCTGGGTTTGGTCTCTATGCTTTCTGAAGTCTATGGAGATTATTCTGTTTCTCTTGCAATCTTTTCATCTCATCTACATGAAATATTTAAACTTTCAACATTTAATAATGATGAACAAGATCAAGATTGGAGCTTACAGCAACTTAAGGAAAATTCTTTCATTTCAGCCAGTGATGGCCTGAGAGCATTAAAGTTAAAAATCAACATTCTTTTGTTTCCTTTAAAGTTATATTGTTGCTGCCCCTTTATATTGAAATATATCTTTTTTTTTTTTACGTTCTTATCGTATTTCAGACTTGCTGACTAAAAGATCCAAATTTTACCTGGTCAATTTGCCTATAAAACACTGTTCTTTAGGTTGTTCTTTCTGAGATCTGGGTTTAGGAGTGAGCTCAGGTCTTTTAGCTCCTTAGCTGAGTCGAGGACAGAAGCTGTGACATGTCTGCTTCCCCAACAAGATTATTCAAGAGACTCATTACTGAATGTGAGGAAGGGTTGAACAACAGTGATCGGAGGAAGAACTGAAGTATCTATCAGAAGTGCTTCTCAAATCTAATCTTTTAAACACATTTTAATGTGCCAAACTCTCAAACCTTTCTAATGTCACCGCTATTCCTTTTTGGTTTCACCGCTTTTCCTCTGAGACAACTTTGAACTTCCCCAAGTCAGATATACACGTAACTATAAGATGTGGTAATTCTCTCCTTGGGATTCCTGCATTCAGATGTAGTGTAGTAGATGCTAATAATATATATTTCAGTTATGGGGCATTCATTTGGGGTGCTTACTGTCCCAAACGGCACACGCAACTAGAGGATCTAATTTGTTTGCTTTCCCCAATAGCCCATAATGAGGGTAACACCCCCAATCACCTCCAGATGTTTCTGTCCCTTAGGAAAAAATTATGAAATCATTAACAGTTGTAATTTTTTGCCATTTCTTTGACTACATACATATTTTTTTGTATGGATTTATAAATTAAAACATTATTTCTCTTTTTTTATTCAAAAGTTTGTCCGAGTTATTGATCAAAATCCATTTCTCTCTTGTTCCCATCCATGCTTTGAGTTAGTTTCTAAACTTAACTACCATGTACACCTGTTTATTTCTTATTTTCATTTTTTTCATTCATGAGTACGTTATTAAAACACCTGCATAAGCAAAGGCAGAACAAAAGAGTTCAGTGATCTGAGGAAGATGACCTCCTCTTTCCTTATCTCTCACACACTCCCATTCCTCATTCCTGTGTTGCCCTATTCTTCACTTGCCCTTAGTGGGATGAAGACAGTTTGGAGATGGAACCCGAACTTTTTCATACAGCTCATGCAGTGAATGGTCAGCTGTTGTTCTTCCTGCCCACTGGGGAGTGAAACCAGTGCAGAGGATGGAAGAAACTTGTGGAAGAAAGTGACGTCTCCAATGGGGCCAACGGTCCCCTCAACCCGTGGTGCTGAGAGTGCCTGGGCTAAGGTAGAAGACAGCATGAAACCTGCAGTTACGAAAAACCAGTTCTAAGTGGGCTGTGAAAGAGCACAGCAAATTCTGTTACAGATCTGAAAATACAGCTGAGGTCCTCAAAATCCCAGTGCATCCCTCTCTTAAGCCAGTCCCTGGACTTGGTAGTGTTGGGTTAATGATGAGATTTGATTATCTTAAGGGTCTTTTCCAACCTGCATGATTCTATGTCCTAATTTGAAATGGGCTAATGGTGGAGCCAAACATGAATAGGTTTTATTTCTTCGCTTTTCTTTTTCCCCACTTCGTTCCTCCTCTTGTTATGTTGTGCTTCTTCTAGTTCTCATGAAACCCCTGAAAATAGATCATTACGCCAAGATAAGGCTCCTCTGACTCTCCTTTTTGTCATCTCAAAAGTCTTTATAAGTAAAACATACGCAGGTAGTGAAGATTGTTCCTTTGGAAGAAACCTTATTCCAGCTCTGAAGCAGAAACACATTGTAGAGTTTACCTGACATGTAGCTTTAGTTTCTTGTTTGTTCTGCTTTACCTTCATTTTAAATTAGGAACGTAAAAATAACAAATGTCTTCATTTTGTTTATGCTAACTCCATCACTATGTACGTCAAACTTCTTTCTGGTTTCACGGCTTCATTTTCTTTCTTATTCAACAATTTACTGTTTTATCTTCTTTGGTCAATAACAAACGTAGCTTTGGTGACTATCTATTCTTTGCTGTTTGCTAATTGTCATTTTGTGGCTTTACTGCAGTTGTCTCAGAAAATGTGTGCTGGCCAATGTACATATCAGAACACCACCAAAATGCAGCAACAGAAACATCCTGGAAAGTGTTCCCTGTTCTGATGTGGTCCTTGTCCTCCTACCGCTCAAAGGAGCAGAGGAAAAAAAGAGTAAAAAATGTCTAAAAGTTTCCTTTTTTCCTTTTTTGGGTAAACTTTGTTTCTCCCTGCCTGGCAGGAGGGAGAAGCAGCTAATGTCTCCCTGCTGAAAGCATTAACTGATTGCATTGTTGCTTGAGCACAGCAGCTGTCCTTATACATTTAGACTCCCAGTGACAACAAAATTAAGGCAGCCTCCCCTTCTGTCAGGCAATAAAATGATTTTCTCAACTTCTTTATTTCTTCTGAGAACTTCTTAGTGCCTGCCTTTCTATGACCGCAGTGAGATGCTACAATTGAACTGATCATAACGAAGGGGACCGTTTACCCAGTGTTTTCTGGAAAGGCGAAAGGAAAATCCAAAAATAACCCAGATTCCAGTGTGCCCTGAGGACTGATTTCCCCCACTTTTCCATTGGGTTGAAGTTCGTTGACGTGAGCAGGTCTTTAATCTCATTTGCGCCACCAATGCCATGCTCAGCGATCGCCTGTTGCTTTCTGGGATCTGATTAAACGGATCTTGCTATGAGACCCCTGGCAAAGCTCAATTCCCTGGCAAGGAGAAAGGTGCTCGTGCATGGTCTTAACGATTTAATTTTTGAGTCTGGAAGGGTCCTAAAGCTCTCTGTTAGATGGTGAAACTAAACCAGTCACCACACATTTCTGGCAAGCTTTCTGTGTGCAGGTGCCTTCAGCGTACCTTGGCAGGCTTATGGCTCCCAGCTGAGAGTTGGAGCCAAACGCCATCTACTCTTGCAGTCTTACAGGCCTTCATATGTCCTACGATGACTCTGCTGGTCTTCTACTACTGCTCTAGGCTCTGTCAAAGTCTATCTAATCAGGCAATTCAGGATTCTCTGTTCAGATCTGGAGGAGGCACCTCCCCGCTGGCCGCAGTGCCAGTGGTCTCAGGGAGACAGAGCAGAAGCGGGCTTGGACTTGTAAAGCAACTCAACCAGCCCCATGTTGCTTTTCAATAATTTTATACCTATGTTCTTCAAGTACAAGGGCTCACTCTGACTCACCCAAAGATTTGGGTAGGTTTCTTTTTGTTTTGCTCTTTGTACCAGGCAATAATGTGACAATGAGGCCGCCTTTGAAAGACACGTGAAAGTCCTACATAGATTCCCCTGCCAGGATCTTAGGATGACGTGGAAGCATAACTTACTAAGAAAATAATTCTGAACTCGCTCCTTTCCTCTTTCAATGACCTATTTTGGATACTTCTCTTTAAGCAGACATCCTACCTGCACTAAAAGAGTAATAGGAATTGAAGGTGTATCACTGCTCCTGAACAGCTGAAGTGTATTTCTGTTGTGAAACTCTGTCTGTATTCTCAGCTGCTGATTTCATATATATTTAAACATGTGTTGTTTTTAATGGGAAAATAACATTTCAATATTTTAATAACATATTTTGTCCAGTTCTGATTGTGTCTCTTTACGTGCAGTTGCTAGTTCCAGCTTGATACTCTAAAAGCACCGACTCTGCTACAACTTATAGATTACAGGGAAAAAAACCCCACAGCACTAGGCTAAATCATCCAAATTTGCCACAGCAGGATCCTTCACCTATTTTCTGAAACATTTAGTTTCATTTTTTCCTCTCGATCTGACCCTTGCAGCTCAGTATTGGTAATTAGCCCCCTGCTTCCTCTGTAGCTACTAAAAACTGGGGAAAAATAAATGTTTCCATTTTAAACCATTATTGCAGAGGCACAGCCATGGAACACTGGAGACTCACTCGTGATCTAAGGGCAATTTTCATAAAATGACACTTAGGCATTTGGGTTCTAGCCTTCAGAATTAAGAACAGTATATTTTCTTTTCTTTTTTTCTTTATTTTTTAAATGAAAACTTGAGGCAATGCTATTTCTGTGGTTTCAGAGTATGAACTCGGCTGCTGAAATCTCAGCTTGAAATGCTACCATCCTAAAATCCCTCCTATTTGAGATAATAAAAATTAGTAGTAATGTAAGCAAAGTAAAAGTTTTTGGGAATGCAATTTCTTCTCCAGTAGTACCCAAAGGAAATGATGTCTCTATGGAATGACAGTTAAGCAAGGAACTTTTCTTTAAAAGAAATTGTTATTCCAAGGGATCTGCCAAATGATTTACCATCACACATAGTCCTAACAGTACTCGAGAACTTTTCACAGCAGCTCCCTCTACAAAATATCCTCCCAATTACTACATCTATGCTACTCGAATCAATATTAAAGTTTAAAGAATCCAGCAAAAAAGTTAGATCAGCTCCTACACGGTTGTTCAGTTCTGAACTTTCTGCAGACAGGTACAATTAAGCAGATATTTCATTCAATCAGTGTCAAAATCAGGCAAGAATCTACCAAAACCTCTCTGTACCGTGCCTTGCTAGCTATGAATCTGCTCCTCTGCGCCTTGTTCAATCAAGGGATTTAAATTTAAAGCCTATTTTCTCCTTCTAGAAGGGACATATTAGAACAGATGCTATTGACAGAGAACCTAATCCCACAATACCACCATGTCCAAGTCATCCAATTTTCTTATGAAATTTGATGGTTTTCTTCAAGCTCCAGCTGCTTGTATCAACCAGGTGTGTAAGGAGCTCAGCCATTCACTCATTTCACAAGTGTGTTTCTGACAGGCAGGATTGAGGGCTTGGGTACACACTGAAGGCTCCAAAAAGCCCTAGACATATAAATGCTACAATTATTGCCCATTTTGGGTAGCGATTGCGATTTTTTTAATGCATTCACCCAGAAATAACTGGGTGCATTCAGCTCGTTGCATGGAGCTGCAGTGGAGATGAAGTGCAGCACATCCCACCCCACTGATGGCCCAGGCTACGGAGGGATTTTCAGACGCTGAAACAGCTACCAGAGAGTCATGAAAGATCTTAGTGTTCACTGGCTTAGCCTGAAGACTCCAGATCCCTGATTCCCTCATCTCTCTCTTCTGAGCTTCTTACGATTCTCAGAGATTAATCCAGAAATAACGTTGCCTTTTTGTGTGTTTTATTGAGTTTCCCTTTTCCTATAAAGGTTTTATCTACTCCTCTTGACTTGATGCCATTCTGCTTCAGAAACTCAACTTCGACTTTTCTTTGAGCACAAAGGCAACCTGAGAGCCCTTAAAGACATCATTAAAATTTGTATTTCCATGCCTTTCAAAGCCCCTGGAAATATATATTGTGTTACACGGCATCATTGTAAATAGCACTTCTCTTAATGTAATAATCTTGGTCTATTCTTCCAGTGGTGTGAATACGCTAAAAGGAAGGCTTAAAGAGACAGATGCTAAATAAATTAAAACGAGCTAAGGGAAGATGCTTCATAACCCTAGAAATATTGCAAGCATTATTTAAAGTAGTTAATATTTTTACAGCCTCGTGAATGCTAATCTTTGGGAAATCTCAGGTAGCAAATATAGTTTTAATTCTCAATTTAGTTATCACAATCTGGAACTGTAAATTAATTTCAACACCATAAAAAGTAATAGGGACGTTTATTTTCTTAAACAATCTGGCTTATTCAACTGCAGACTAAACCTGAATTAATGGTCCTGGTATGCTGAATACAAAATTAGTAATAATGTGAAACGCACGTAACGATAGTATCTGCTGGAAGAGTTCTAATGCTGGTGTCCCAACTTTTTCTCATTAATATACTCCAATACTAGTAAAGAAACGATACTGAGCTTTCTATCTGGCACTTGAGGGCTTTTCTGGTGGCTTCTTTATAAAAAAAATGACACCTTTTCCACTATCTCCATCGGCCTTCCACCTGCCATGGAGGAGGTGGAATGAGTTTTAATTCCTCACACCAAAGCCCCCACAGCGAGCTCAGTCCAACCGCGCCTTTGCCGGGCCCTTCGTGCTCAAAGGTTACTTGGAAGCCCTACCAAATCATGGCACCATCTCCCCTCGCCGAGGGGACCAGCCCCGGTGGCAGGTTAAGCCCGCACTGAGGAAGGGATTTGAGGCAAAAAGCGCCAGGAAAAGGCTCTTTTGGAGGCTTTTTGAAAGCGGGAGAGGCGCCTTCCCGGCGCCGAGAACCGGCTGCTTGTGGGCGGGCGGCTGAGGGGGCGCGGGTGGAGCCGGCCCCACCGGCGGCAGAGCTGAAACGAGGTGTAACCTGCCGCACCGGTCACTTGCTGAGGAGACCAGCTCCAGAGGCGGCTAGGCCCGCGCTGGGGAAGGGATTTGAGGCGAAAAGTGCCAGGAAAAGGCTCTTTGGGGGGGGCTTTTTGACGGCGGGAGCAGCAGCTCCCCTGTGCCGAGAATCTGCGGCTTGTAGGCGGAGGCAGCGCCCCCGGCGCTCGCACTCACCAGCCCCCGCCTGAGGGAGCTGCGCCACGGAGAAGCTTCCAGAAGCCGCCCGGGCCGGGCGAGCGCCGAGGCCGCGGTGCTGCGTTCGGAGCACTCGGTTGTACGGGCGGGAGCAGCGATAGTCGCGACCCGGGCAGAAGCTCCTGCGGGAAAGAACGTGGCGCCTCAGACGGGCCCCGCGGAAGCGCAGGGGCGTGCAGGGCTGCAGAGAGCGCCGGAGCCTGGCGCTGCTGGGGAGGGGGGCGGAGAGAAGCCCTGAGAGCGGTGTGACCGGGGAGTGAGCTGCTGGGCCCGCGGCTGAGCTGCGGGAGGAGGGGGAAAGGCTGAGAACAGTGAGGGAGTGGGAGAGGGAAATGGGGCGGTGGAGTCGGGCACTGCCGTCCTGGAGGACGGGGCAGCAGGTGGAGGCTCCGTTAGAAGGAGAGGAGCCCCTCCTCCCTTGCCACCAGGTCAAAGGAGAGGACCTAAGAGACCAGGGGAAGGGAAACAGGTCCCTGCTCGGCCTCCTTCACCTTCCTGGTTGCCCTTGCACAACACGTGTTGCACAACACCTCTGGAAAGTGAGGGACAAACAATGATGGAGATGAAGGTCCATCAGGGGAGTCACCCAAGCTGAATTGGTCTCCCCCATGCATTCGGAGAAGCTCTAACAAGAAAAAAAGGAGGGTAATTGTAGTTGGCAACTCCCTTCTGAGAGGAACCAAGGGCCCCGTGTGCTGGCTGGATCCACACCGGAGGGAAGTCTGCTGCTTCCCTGGGGCCAGGGTCAGAGATACTGCCAGGGAACTCTCTGGCCCAGGGAGGTGGTGGGGTCACCATCCCCAGAGGTGTTTAGAAAACAAGTGGATGTAGCACTTGAGGCCATGGTCTAGTGGTCAGGGAGATGTTGGGGTGAAGGTTGGACTTGATCCTAGATGTCGTTTCCAACCATAATGATTCTATGATTCTAAGTGTACTTCATTCTTTTGGGGATGCATGAAATGTAGGATTATGGCGCTTGTTTTATTTCTATAATCAAGAATCAGACTAAGATAAAAATCTAGAATAAGTCCCTGGATATGACATCCAAATTTCAGTTGGGACAGATGGGACCCCAGAGGTGTGCATGAGGGGACTGAAAATACAACCGAAAAAGAAAGCGAGGAGAATCAGAGGCTATGGGAGGTACACATGGAGCTGTGAGAAAAAGCATCTTCCAGTTCTTGATCCTGTTGTGCACCAGAAACCTTTTTATTGTATTTTTTTCCCCGTAAGGGATAGGGTATTGCCAAAGAGCCCGACTGATTTGTTTCTTTCCCTAACAGAAGCATCCCACAAGACTTTCAGTGTCCCTTGACTCACTCAGACCAAGTTTATTAATGAAGGAGTTTCCCTGTAATTGCCAGACAATAACGGTGTTCATCTGAACGTAGCACTTAAGCTGTCTTCAAGAGAAGTGTCCCGGTGGGGTGGGGTGGGGTTGGACTTGTGCAAACCAGGTGGAGGAGGTGGAATGAGTTTAGTTCCTCACCCTGAGCTCAGTCCAACCGTGCCTCTGCCGAGCCCTTCGTGCTCAAAGGTTATGTGAAAGCCCTACCAAACCAGAAGTGAATCGCTCTTGTACTTGTGGCATTAAACAAAAGTCAAAGCAAATAGCAAAGCGAGAAGAAAACTTATTTGCCAGCGTTAAAGATGAACACATTTAACGTGAGAGCTTGAAGAAAAACTTGTCCCATCCCTGTGGATGCTCAAGGGTTGTCCTCCTCCTTGAGCCACATCCTTAGCAGAGGGTGGTGTTGGAGGGCTGGTGGTTCTTTGTGTTTTGTAAATATGGCGAGAGGAGATGGAAGTGGTGCTTGGCACCTCGATCTGAGAGCGGCTGATGCCCAGACCAGAGCCAGCGAGGGCTGGGCTGGAGGGGAGGGCAGCAGCCTGGGACAGCGGTGGCAGCTTCTTCTGCCAAGAACACGACTTCCTCCAAACGGTTTTACGTCTCAAGGTGTTGCTGTGGTGAAAGTAAAAGCTTTTGTGTTCGCCAACGTTTATTTTGTTTTCTTTACTTGGGGCTAATGAGCCTGAGTCAGGAAACCATGCCGGAAAAATCGGTGCGCTTTCCAAAGAATGCAAGCGTCACTTTGAATCTACAAAGTTGCACTGGGCTATATAAAGATTTATTAATCAAAACATTTGCAAAATATTGACTGTGCGCGTGCACTGTTAGGCCTGAGAGATGATCTGCGAAGTAAAGCTTGAATTAATCACTTCTTCTCATACATTCATCTTCGCAGAATGCAAAACATGCAGGGGACATTTGTGGATATTTTTCTAGCCGCGTTTTGGTAATTTCATTTTCTAATTTAAAATTATTTCCACTCCACAGTTGTCATCTAGAAACAAAAACTCGGGGTTAGCAGCCAAAGTGGGGCTCAGAACAAATGTTGTCTTGGAGGGAGAGTGGCTCCTGCCTCCTCCTGACCCCTCCATGGGATGAGCCCAAAGCGCGAAGCTCCCACAGGGCCAAGCACAACTGCAGAGTAACACCAAGAGCGTCTTGATGCCTCTTTTGGCTTCAGCAGCTCTGAGGAACACAGACCTAGGAAAATCTGGTTAGGAGGATTTGGTGTCGCCTATTCCCTGCGGAAATAAAGTTGTATCGCAGGAATAAAGAAGAAGAAAATCTGTTGTTGATGTGGAAAAGAACCCGTATTTTAGTATCCAACCGAAGAAATGTTCCCATTTTTCAAGTGATGTTTGGTTAAAAAATTGTCTTGCATTGTCTAAATGCAAAATATTGTGCTAAAGCATGAAGTAAATGTTAAAACATGGAAACACTCTTTGCTAAAAACCCAGAATTTTTTAGGTTTTGTTCCAAACCAGAAATAAAACAAAACCAAACCCTAGAAAGCACAAAAAAAGCCCCATCTCTTTGCAGCCCAAGCGGGACCTCCATTTTTGGCAGCTCTTTAGAAACTGAAGGCATCCACGTTTCCACCTGAGAGTCTCTGCGAACTACTTGCAGTTCTTCGGTTACCAGCAAATTGCTCTAATGAAGACTTCACGTGGAGAAATGTGTGGGTGTTTTAGTGGACTTGGACGTCAAAAGAAAAGTCATAAAAATGGAGTATCTCCGATAAAGCAGCGGGCGATGTGTTTCCGAGACTGAAATTTCTCACCCTCAGAGGGCAAATATCTTTCTGCTGGGCTGGGAGAAGCCCGTGGATACACGGGAAGCGTCGCGGCCACCTTGGATGATGACAAAAGCCTTGTTAAACGCTGGATATCGCGCTGATTAAAAAGCGGTGCCGTAGTTTGGCCTGGCCCGTTGAATTTTATTAAATGCCACGGTCTGTACCAGCATAGCTCGGAGCACTTATGAATCAATAAGTGCTGGCAGGCTTATTGTACTTCAAGTGGTGAACTGCCACAAAGTAGCCCTACTACAGTCGATGTCTTTCATTTTAAAAAAAGAATCAATTTGTAGGGCTGGCAGGATGGGAAGCGACGGCCATGATTTTATTTCCGATGGGCCTTTTAGTGGTTTTGTGAAGATGGTTTATAAACAAAGTTGTGGAGTGCACGGCATGTTTTCATTTCATTTCCTCAGAACAAAGAAGCGGGAGAACCAGGGATGTGTTCGTAGCGGGGTGTAGTTATAGAAGTGCTCTTCCAGCGACTGGGGGGGACTGGGGAAGGAACACACAGCCCCTGATGCAGAGAAACGACGGGGAGCTCACGGGTGTGAATGTCGTGCCATGGCTAAACGAGACAAATTCCTGTAGGCCCGAGATGGCCACGTCTGCTGCCGTACAGCGCCCGCGAGTGCAGTCGCTCGCCTGATTTTCCTTCCCAGGGAGAGAGGGAAAAGAAAACGCGGATTACTCTCTTCATTACACAGCTCTCTACTTCCTGCTCCTTAGACATATAATATATTTATGTGTGTGTATCTCTCTCTCTCTCTCTCTCTATATATATATATATGTATATGTATATATATATATAAGCTCACTTAGTTACTAACTTTTATTTCCACTTTTATTTTTGCTAAGTGCACTCAGCTCCTCTGTGCGTGCCAGGAAGGGTGCGTGTGGGTCGTGGCCCACGTGCTTCCCCTACGCAGCCTGCAGTGATTTTGGAGCTGTCCCTTCATTCTTTGGAGACAGAAATTCATTCGGAGGAAAAGAGGGAAACCTAATCCATAAAACCAAACTATTATCTGCAGTAAATCCATCCCTTTTAAGGGAATAAACTTCATCTTTTGCCAGTACGGGATCTCTGTTCTCACAGATAACTGTGATACTTGGATATGGGGAGTAAGGTGTGTGTATATTAAATAGGAGCAAAGGATTATTTTAGGATTTAGACTTTAAGAGATGTTTCCAAAGCCTTGTGAAACTCAGCAGCCTGGGAGAATTACTCTGTTAGAGAGTGTCTCTGAACTGGAACAGTGTGGTGGTCATAGATGTTTCTCTATAGAAGCTATTTATCAATCTATAATAGTTTTGCTTCACTTATTTCGCTAGATAATACACATATACCAATATATTAAATAAATACACGCATATAAAAAGAAATGCAGTAATACTGACTTGTAAATTGCATACAGAACAGAGGACACAAAATAACTGTGAAAACATTTCATCCTCTGGCCAATTCTGAAATTTCTTCCCGCTGTAAAGGAGAATGAATACTGGAATGGTTAGCATAAAACTATTATTTTTTGAAAACATTAGCAAGTCCTCTTTCCTTCCAGTAAAACTGGAGAAATGTTAGTATTTTCTAACGCAATGTAGGACTGTGTGTGTCTGTGCTGGTGCACGTCTGGGCAAGCTGGAGTGGGAAGGGGTGTAGCAAACAGAACCCATCGTTCCTTACAAACATGACAAAACTACGAAGTAAAGTGCTTACGTGAAGCAAAACAGTGCGTGCGTCAGAAGGAAAAAAAAAGCCAGAGACTCAGAGACATTGAAACAAACATTCGGTTTAATTCTGAGTCACTGGAAAATGTTACCTCCTGAAAACATCAAAAATCCCCATGTTCCTGGTAATGTTTTGGTCTGTAGACACGGTGTTTTCTGACGGAGAACTGTTTCGCCAAACATTTTCCAGCCAGCTTGAGCACAGGTACTGCCACTTGTCATCGTGGGGGAAAGGGAGGAATATATTTTATTTCAGCCTCAATTCCAGCACCCTGCAGGAAAGTGGCCTCTTTAATAGAAGTCTTTGGGCCAGAGAAGTGGCGGTGAGGAACATCACCGCTGATGGGACAACAGCCCTGATGTTCCTCTGCCCGTCTCCTGACCTTGAGGACGCAAAAGCATCGTTACGAAATCCCGCTCAGCAAACTGCTGCTTCTTCTGACCAGCTCATAAAGTCAAGTAACGATTGAACTGCCAACTTTCTGGATGCTCAGAGTTGCTCATCGCTTTCTCATTTCCTTTTCTTTTATTTTTAAACGAGCAGGAAAAACTGCCAGCTAGAGCAGAACTTCTCTGCAAATGCCCACCTGCCTCTTCTTCTCTGTTCCCGGGGCTTTAACAATTGATCTGTGCCACTGACGTTCCCGTATGTTTGCTGTAATTTAACTACAGCAGCATCTGAAGCGGGTTTCGGCTTTGAGGGCTCATTTAAAATGACAGAGGAAGGGGCTTTGGCGTTCCTTGGTGGCTGACGTGGGGGGAGAGGGACTGACAAAATTCATGCAGTGTCTTTCACTGCGGGGTCTGAGACAAAGTTTTCTCTTCTTATTTGTTTCCGTATTTCTTCATCTGGCCTTTTGTGGGCCTTTTTTTCCCCCCTGCTCTTTTACAGCTCGTGTGAGCTGTGCAGGATTCTCCAGGAGTGTTAATTCTGTTTGAAATTTGTTGTCATAAAAGAAGCCTTGAATCCTCAGTGGGGGGGGGAAGAAAAAAAAATCAGTATTTGATGGATGGGTTTGCTTGCTTTGTTTGTTTTTAAATTCTTTAGAAATTCTGCAGGATAGATTTGAAGCCTGGGCTGACAGAGAGCCTCAAAAAGAGAATTTACCCATGAGATTATCTGCCTTTGAAGTTAATTCAGTTTTCCAAGCTCCTAATTAAACGGAGAAGTTGCAGGAAGCTGATTTACTCTACGCGGGTGGTGGAGTGCATCCCAGGCACTCATTCCAAGTGGACTTTGCTTGAGAGAGCAGCTCCGCCAGGAGAACAGCTCAAAGCTGATGAGATGTAACCAGTCAAATGTTTTAGGGGCACGGGATCCTTTCCTTAATTTGGGAAAGCTTCAGTGTAGTCATGATAAAGAGCAGCGACAACCGCTTTATGGCTCTGTAAAGCACCGTCCGTATGCCAGAGCTGGCTAGCAGAGGTGCCGGGAATAGCTGGAGCTTTGCTGCAGATGGCACGGTTCCTACCACACCAGGGAAGAGTGCAGCATTGCATCTCCTGGGGAGCACCCTGGGGTCCCTCAAGCCCACCCTTGTTACGAGCCCCTCTGAAGCTCTCAGTCTCTCGCTGGATGAAGAGGACAGAGATCAGAGCATTATAAACAGCAACAAGCTCTCAAAAATGTGTCCACCAGTTGAAGTTAGCAGAATGAGCAGCAGTTTAATCTTCTTTAGCGTTCAGGCGCCTGTCTGTCTTTTTACCACCCAGCTTATTACCTCACTAAGATCGTGGGCTGTATTTAACCCAGCCAGGGTAGGGGTTAAGCCTTGTAACTTCTTTCCTCTGCTCTGCATCAGTGTTTGTCTCCTACTTTTCTCTGCTAGGAGCGGGAATACAAAAAAGTCCTACTAGCTCAGCCCGTGGATGATTTTTATCAGCTCATTTTAGTCAATAAAGAAAGAAGTCAATCATTCTGGGAAAATAGCACTTTCCAGGACTGTATGTACCCGGCCAGCACAATCGCAGAATAAATCAATAACCACATTAATCAATACGATGTAAACTGCTGATCTCTGTGGATAAATTGTACTGGTGTAAGAAGGCTTTCAAATAAATTCTAAGTCCACTCAAACTGCGTAGGCCTTAAATCTACTAAGGGCAGTGGGACACGTGAAAGATTTGTGCTGTTTCTCTTTAAAACCTCTGGGATAGCAGGGCTGCAGAATAATGTAAAGAAAAAAAAATCAGTATGCTCAGTCGTGCTAGCAGTGCTCACACACAAAGTCTGCTTCAATGAGAGCCTCAGAAAATATCCCTTAACTCAACTCTGCCAGCAACAGGGGATTTCTGGCTTTGTGCGATCCCTCGGGAAGAAAGGCCACGCTGAATGGGAAGGAGTGCCCAGAGAAGGGGGGGCTGAGCTGCAGTGTGGTTGTTTTACAGCCCCAACAGCTCACACAGGTTTTGCTCCTCTAGACACCTCTATTTTTTAGAAAACCTTGACCTTAGGCATCTCAGTTTTTATTTTACATGTTGCCATAATAGCAGGCCCGTGCAGGACTGCTGGCAGAGCCTACAGACACGTCGCTTGTAAGGGAAGAATCAGGTTCATAGATTGGTTTGGGTTGGAAGGGACCTTTCAAGGTCATCGAGTCCAACCCCCCTGCACTGAGCAGGGACATCTGCAACTAGAGCAGGTTGCTCAGAGCCCCGGCCAACCTCACCTGCAATGGTGCCAGGGATGGGGCAGCCACCACCTCTCTGGGCAACCTGCGCCAGGCTCTCACCACCCTCAGCAGCAAAAACTTCTTCCTTCTCTCTAGTCTGAATCTCCCTCTTTTTGTTTAAAACCATCACCCCTTGTCCTGTCACAACAGGCACTGTTAAAATGTCTGTCCCCATCTTTCTGGTAGGCCCTCTTTAACTAGTGAAAGGCCACCAGAAGGTCTCCCTGGAACCTTCTCTTCTCCAGGCTGAACAAGCCCAACTCTCCCAGCCTGGCCTCCCAGCAGAGGGGTTCCACCCTCCCATCATTGCTGGGGCCTCCTCTGGAGCGTTTGGAAACTGGACTTGGAGTGGAGGAACGTGGCAGCAGCGTGGTTTGCAGCGAGCTGTCCCTCTGCTCCAGCTGCGTTGCCCTGGCAAACAAGCAGGAGGAGACAAATGGGCGTACAGGTTGTGAAAATCTGCGTTGGGCTTTTCACCGTGGCTCTGTTGTGGAAAAGGAAATTGTTAGGAGGTGATGATGGCCTTGAAGATGTGCCTAGTAGTAGGAGGAATGCCGAAGGGATGTGCACAGGTGGCAGGGATGGGCTGAAGGGAGATTTCAAGCTTTAGCATAATGATTAATAGAGCTCCAGTGAGAGGTGAAGGACACACCAGACATTTCTGGAAAAGCAGAAACCAGAATCACACGTGGCAGTGTCCAAGACAGCGCCTTCACTCTCCGTGCCCGTCTCCCGTGCTGTTTCTAGAAAGCTGTATTTACAGTGCGAAAACTCTAGAAACTTGGACTCATCTTGTGACAAACTTGCGTGTTATGAGGGGCCTTCTGGCATCCTCCTGTGTTTCAGAATTATTCCAGTTGACTCTCTGAGAACGGGAAATATTTGTAGCTGGTTTTCAATACTGAAATATATTGGTATCTGTAGAATAGGCTAAGTAAAGAATTGATACCTAGCAGTATTATTAATATGACATTGTAATTGCTACATCAGACGTATTTTCAAATACTAAGTGTTAGGAATGGATAAAAAGAAGTTCATATTAAAAAAAAGCTGGAATGATTGAAGCCGTTTAGAGGCCTTTATTGTACCGCGCTGTCAAAATGTCCAACTGACCTTTTCTACATGGGAAATTTCTCCAGGAAAGATTTTATATAAGCTGGTTTAATAACACTGATTCCCTCCCCCCCCTTTTAGTTTTTGGGTTAGATAATGGTCAGAGCAAGAGAAATGCCAAATCCTTGCATATACTCTAAAGATGACTAGGGATGCCACGTACAAAGTCTCTGCAATCTTACTCAGATTTCTCGATAGATATTTCCGGATGCATCATTTGCCATTCTTCTACACTTTCAGTCCATAACAGTCCTGTGTCAGCTCTCCATCAGTTCGCCCTCAGCAGCAGAAGGCAGCGTATAGACATTAGCTCAGTGGCTGAGGAAGGCTGGACCACTGCTTGGCATCAAGACCGGGTTGGATGAGGCTTTGAGCAACCTGGTCCAGCAGAAGATGTCCCCGCCCATGGCAGCAGTGTTGGAACGAGAAGATCTTTAAGGTTCCCTCCAACTCAAACTATTCTATGATTCTATCGTAAATAATGCACAGACTGCAAGGCGATGTGAATTCCCACCACGACTTGTGCTTTGAAGAGCTCGTCAGCCTTTTGGCAGTAATTCCATAGTCTGCTGGTAGAATTACCATACCTCGATCCATATCCACCCAAAGGCCCTATTGCGTTTGCACCTCCACAGGCACTTGAGACCTGATATTCAGGAGCACTGAGATGCAGCAGCTCTGAACTTCAAGGGAAGCTGTCGGGGACAGTGCCTCGGAAATATCAGTGCTGGAGGGGACCACAGGCATTGCTTTATTCAGAGCAGGACAAGCTCTGCCCTAGATTTGCCCAGGGAATGGCAAAGAGCAGCTGGACACGTGCTCCCTGGAAAGACAAAACTCTGTGGAGGCTGCAGGGAGGGAAGCGTGGTCCCCAGACACCAGCCTGAGGCAGCCCAGTGCATCCCAGCATCTCTGTGAGCAGATCGATTCTCTCTTCCGCACAGGCTCTGAAAATCATTGAGGGAAATGCTCTACGACTGCGGTACAGTCAGATATGAATAAAATCCTTTTCTGCTTTTACAACATCTTTATACCTAAGTGTGATTTAGAGTCATCACCAGGGCTGCATTCCAACGGAAAACACAGGGTGCTTCTGCACTTCAGGAAAACGTTGAATTAGGGGCTGGTACAACAGCGCACACGGGCTATTTTATTGAGTTTCTTGGCATTCATATTCAAAAATGGCCCCATAAAGAAGGGAGAAGGCACTAAAGAAAGTTTAAATGCTCTTAAATCACAAAGAAACATTGTGTGTAGAGCGAAGGGAAACATGTGGATAGCCTCAAAATTGCTTTTTTCGTGGAGAAATATTTTGTTGATGGGTTACATTTAAAAAGAAAATCTCTGACTGTGACTCTTTTTCCTTTTTTGGTACTTTGCTGAGGTTATCAAAAGAAGATAGGTATCTCTCTTCCAGCTGCTGGAAAACTTAGGCTGGTCTGTGGTTTGATCTGGTGCCTCTAAAACCTCGGAAGACTGGGCCCAAGGTGCCGTGCACTGGTATCTGTTGGGTATTTTCAAACCTCTTCCTACAACGACGAGGGACAAAACTATTCTTTTACCCTTTTTTTTTTTCTTTTACTGAAAGCTGCCGGTCATCAGAACTCTTTCTATTTGCAGCATCAGGTGCCTTTACAGCATTTTCACATTAAAAGGGGAGATGGGAGAGGGGCTGCGATTATATTTTAAAGTATTTCCGTAAGCCTTCTTAGACGTTCTGCTCCCAGGGCAGAATAGTCACTTGACAGTCCCCTTGTGCTCCAGCTCTGGGGAGCTCAGGAAGGGAATGGTCCTACTCATGTTCATGGTCTTCCTAGGTTGTGGCTTATTTTATAAAGGGCTGCTCCCATGGCAATGACACAACAGGATGGATGTAGAAATTATGAGGATAAACCCTAGAGACAAAAAAAAAATCCCGATTTTGAAAAGTATCTTCTACAGTGAGAAAAGCACCTCGCGAAGAACATCAGCAGCGCACACAGACACGAAAACAAATCTGGAGAAATGATCCATTGCTTTGGTTTCACTGCAGAAGGAAGTTGGTTTTACTTCATCAGGGTATTTTCAAGGTTTTTTAATGCCATATCCACTTTTGCTAAACCGTTCTCTTCTTGCGAAAGCTGTCTTAAACCTCTTCCTAATAACTTCTGCGATTAGCATCTTCGGAGAGATCCCAGGGGACAGGCTTCTAAAAGTGGCGTTTTATTTCTGGAGCCTCCCCGTAACCGAGCCCCTATCAGGACTTCTCTTCAGTTGTAGCCAACCGCTCTGCAGAAAATCTCTCTTGGCTTGACTAAAAAGAGATTTTTTTGTTTAAACTTGGCAGAAGGATTGCACTGATGTTATTAAATATAAGAATTCTGGATTCCGTTTAACTGAAAACAAAGTACCCTTTGTTTAATGGACAGGAGAAGGTCTGTGAGTGAGCTGCTGTGGCAAAGGGCAGGTCCTGCTGGAGACCTGCTGGGAGGGGATGATGCAATGAGCTCTCTCAGAGCTCCACCAAATAGTGGTCAACTATAGAAAGAGCTTGTTGAGTTCTCTCCGTGGATTATTAATCATCACCAGGTGCCAGTGACATTTGGGTTTGGAAAAACCCAAGTTTCTAAAGCCTCTTCCGTAGTGAGACTGTGGATGCATGGCACGAGATCGTGAAACACGTTCTTTTGGCTTTGATAGCGTCAACACAAGAGGCACATTTTTTAACAGCACAACTCCAAGTGAAATGCCTTGTCCTAAAGGCTTAATATCTGTCTTGTTCAGGTCTGGGTCGAGGCTTGCTGTTGCCGTTGGAAGTCTTTCTCTTGAATTCACTTTGGCTTGGTACATGTGATTCCTTTTATTTAAGTTTCCTTTTTTTGAGGAAATAGCGCGATATTCCTGTCGTGCGCTGTAGGACACCCCTCGTAATACAAACAAGTGCCAAAGGTAAACAAATAGCTTTTATTGAACTCAAAGTGGGGGGTGTTTTACAGGTTACATCGGAGAACGTGAGATAAATCATATCCACATCCCGAGCAATTGCAGGTCTTGTCTTCTGGCCGTTACAACAGCTCGGTGTAGCTCTTTGTACCATTACACTGGAGTTTCAATAAGAACTACCACTTATAGAAAAATGGCTACCACTCTCCTTACAACCTCGTGACGTTTGGCTCCGCTCCGTTTAATTAATGCATGTACATTTATCCATTAATTTCAAAGCTCATTCTTAAAAATTAATGTCATATTGATACTTCATGTTTTCTTAATAATAGAAAGAGTCTGTCTCCCTCCCCCACCGTTTCTCAGGAATGTCGGTTGGTTGTGGTGAAGTATTAAAAGAAAATTTACACGTGGTTTAATTTGCAAAGTCCGTGGCTGAGCATTGCTGTAATTATCGAGGACAAGGGTAGATAAGACCAGAAGTCAACAGCAGGATCCCAGATGTCAATCTGTGGTTTACCCTTTGGGACATTTTTATTGCTCCAGAGCTTAAACCTGTAAAAACACAAGCACACAAAATGTTCTGGCAAAAGCGAATTCGTGTCCAAACCCCCAGTTTTCCTCCGCATTCCAGCAGCACAGTAATCTTTGATTTCTTTTCAAAATGAACCCTTATCCACAGATGTTTTTTCAAGTTTCGTAAGATGTGGCAGCAAATTCCATGGCGTTTCAAAGTAGCTTCCCACCTTCCCGGGGATTAGCTGCCTTTAGGAGCCTTTTGGATAGTTTGTTGCAAAACCGTGCTCCATTTTGCGTGACTAACAAGGTATTGTAAGAGCAGAGGCTGGACCCAGGGCAACCCCACCCCAGCCATGGGCCAGGGCTGAGGTTCCCTGTCCCAGGAGCAGCAGGTGAAGAGCTGTGCTCTGTGTGAGCTGCAGCTCTGACTTGAGCAAGCCAGATGATTTCTCTGTTCTTCCCTGAGCATTACAGGCCAGGGCAGATGGAGAATCACAGAATCACAGAATCGTTATGGTTGGAAAGGACCTCCAGGGTCATCAAGTCCAACCTT